>JAVYIG010003973.1:0-176104 GCA_035222895.1 Strongylocentrotus droebachiensis
ATTTCAAATATGCTGCAACACTGACATATGATTCTATTTTTCCACGACCTGGCTTGATCATGACAACTAAATATGTTACAGGATCCACTCTTGTTTTTCAAATCAATCACATCTTGCCATAAATCAATCGCAATCGTTTAGTCTTCAATTTCCTGCGTGGTCCGGGCGATGCGAAAGGGGACAAAATGTTTGGTTAGAGAAATCACGAGGTAAGTATGTACGCAAACAATGGGATACCTGAAGAAATACGACGGATGAAATAGGAGAAGGATGATACATCAATTAAATCAACTTTAAATTAAAGGTCTACAGATGACGGACATTCCTGACGGGAACCTCCTGAACTCCATCAGGTTTTCTTTTCTTATCTCCCAGGCAACCAAGAAGTAGGTCTTTGGAACGGAGAACATCCAATCTTTGAGATGAAAAACGATCTCCCAATAATCACTCGTAATTCAAACAGCGCTCTACTGAATTATGGATGTATTCTCGATTTCCAATCCTGGGTATCATGCAAGAAAGACAAGACATGGGAGAGAATTATGGATGTGTTCTTGATTTTCGGTATCGTATATCGGATGAGAAAGAGAGGAGCGCAGAGAGAGCGATAAAGAGAGAAAGAGAGAGAAAGAGAGGGAAGGGAAAAAGAGAGAGAGAGAGGGAGAGAGAGAGAGGGGAGAGAGAGAGAGAGGGGGTGAAGGGAGAGGGGCAGTTTAGATAGTGAGGGGAAGCAGAGAAAGGGCAAGAAGAGAGAGGCAGACAGCAATGGGAATGGGGGAAGAGAGACATGGCAGGCAGAATAAGGAAGAGGGGGAGCATGAAGACACAGAGGAGAGAGAAAGGAAAGTGGATGCAGAATAGAGAGTCAAGACAGAGAGATAGAGGAAGAAGAGTGTGAAGAAATTACAAAGGAATAGATGGGGGAAGTCAGATGAAGAGGTATGGGAAATGGAGACCAAGGGATGGGGAGAGAGCGGTGAAGAGGACATAATCTGTTTCTTTCATTTTTCTGCTCAAACATTTAAACCTAATTATTTATCCTTAGGGCACTTCTACGCAAATAGGGGAAGGGGAATGTAAGGAAACATTGGAAAGACACCTCTACTGAGATGGAAGGGCATAGTTTTGTACAACACAAGTCAACCAGATTCAGTGTGTTCTTCGATGAAATGATAATATAATGTATTATACAATACATTCACACCAGAGCAAATTTCAGTAAATGTACCTATCTTATAGCTCAAGAGTGTATGAAACACTAGCTGTCCAATGTTCTGTGTTTGGTCAGGAATTTCTTTTATTTCCATGACCTTACCTCTGAAAGTGGTTCCAAACTCTAACCATCAGATCTAGATCACCAAGTAACACTAAGGATGAAATCTAATCCAGACTTCTAATGAAAACTGATATCACTGCAGATTATCACTGCAGATTTAGATAATTCTCTGCATTTCAGTATCCATCTTTAAATTTAATAATTTCCTTGCCAGAATGCAGCAAGAGAAGAAATTGCTTTAGGCTTCAGGCATACTAATGCTCCATGATTAGGTCAACATAATATACACAACTGCCACGGCAGAAATAAATAATCAATAACTACCGGTATTTATTGATACCTATCGAGATAGGAAGAAATGATGACCAGACATTTACTCTGGTGACAAATTATGACTACTGGCTTAATTTCATCACATGAGGGTAGGTGTTGCATTGGGGTTTTCAGTTGGGTTTAAGGGTTAGGGTTAGAGTTAGGAAAGTTGGTGGGTCCAGGACCCCATTACACAAAACTCGTCATAAGTGACAAATGACAGTTTTTGTTATATAAGCTAGTGATATTCTTGCTTCTGATTGGCTATCAGCAGATTTGTTACTGAAAAGAGGCTTTGTAAAACGGGTAGATATAACACGATCGCAACTATTTAAAAAAAAGTGAAGTCAAGAGCAATTTTAATATCCTATTGTAAGTCACATTGGCACATTTCATTAGGTGATGCACGAGCCAAACAGAATTGAATTTTTTCGAAAATAGTTCCATCCTTGTTATATTTGAATTTGACTAAAGTAGAAAAATAAAGCAAATCCAGCGTGACCAAACTCTAGGTTTCCCCGCATTTCATGAAATCAAATTCCGTTTTTTCCCTGATCAAGTTTCAAAATTCCAGGGTCTCTATTTCAACCTATTTCCAGTTCGAAACCTCATAAACAGGAGAAAATTACTTTTTGATCAATTTATTTGAAATTCCCCTACTTTTTCGTAATGGAGAAAAGGGGAACTCATTTCAAAGGTCTGCCCTGATTCTAGGGTAACTAGGCCTGTCCTCATCAGCCTGAGTTGGCCAAATTTCTGATCCAAGAAATTAGCCCGATCACGAAATAGCAGGCAGGGTAAGACGCAAATAGCGGGCTCTTTGCTTCGGAAATCTTCCCTAGATATCTTGGACAAGTTTGCAAAATAGCCGCTATTTGTGGTCCGTTTTCACCAGCCTGAAGACTCGCACTATGCGCGAACATGGAGCAAATTTCTCGAGCTGATGAAAACGCGATTTGTAACTTCTGGCTAATTTCCCGGATCACAAAATAGCGGGCTATTTGGGCAACTCGGGCTGATGAAGACAACCCAACTGAAATCCTTGTTGGAATCAATTACCCACGATTCATAGAGGTACATTATAAAACTGTAATCCCTGACAGAGATAAATGGATTAAGAAGTCTAATTTGGTATGCATAAAAAGCGAAGATAACTTGTTATTTTTCTTGTGAACAAGCCAAGTAATCACTGGTGAGTGGGTTTGTGTTCAAAATAGATTTTTCTAAAGCCAACTTGACTTGAAAAAATATTAATATCACGCTGTAGCAGACAAAGTAAACAAAAATCCCATTCCCAGCATATTCACAAGATTTTTGAGGTATGAAAATATTTGGCGTACCACATGTATACAAAATACAACATTTAAAATATTAACTAACTTTGTAAGTTTTGTTCTCAACATATGTATTTCAAATGTACTTGAGGCAGTCAACAAATGTTGCAGTCATGACATTCTAGTCACTGTATTAATGTTCACAATATACAGTGCGTCCAGAAAAAACGAAACCGAGAACTATCGATTTTTTATCATACCTTAATCACAACCATAATTAATGAATGATACATATTTGGAAAGCTTAGAGTCTCCTCTTTCAGTTGATGCTACTCAGATGATGCATATTTCACGCATGAGTGATTAAAAGCAATTTGAAGGAAGGAAACCAAAAAGACATTTGGCGGGCGGTATCTGAATTTCGAAGAAAAATTCACATTTCTAGAAAGTTGAGTTTCTGCCCTTTCATATGACACCTCAATCAGGAAAAATGAGCGAGGAATAACACAAATCTGTTTGTTTAAAGTAGCCCTTACATTTTCATAATTTTAACAAACGAATTCGTTTTCACTGGGTGCCTGCCGTAGCAAAAGCAGTTTCCTTTCTTCAAATTGCTATTAAAGACTTAACTCCGTTTCGTTGACAATCAGCCATGCATGAAGACTCTCGTCTACGGCTGATTGTCAACGAAACGGAGTTAAGTCTTTTGTTAATTTCGTTTATTGATACGACAGGCAGCCAGTGAAAACTAATTCGTTTATTAAATTATGGAAATGCAAGCACTACTTTAAACAAACAGAACTTTGTCATTCCTCGCTCATTTTTCCTGATTGAGGTGTCATATGAAAGGGCAGAAACTCAACTTTCTAGAAGTGTGAATTTTTCTTCGAAATTCAGATACCGCCCGCCAAATGTCTTTTTGGTTTCCTTCCTTCAAATTGCTTTTAATCACTCATGCGTGAAATATGCATCATCTGAGTAGCATCACATGAAAGAAGAGACTCTAAGCTTTCCAAATATGTATCATTCATTAATAATAGTTTTGATTAAATTATGATAGAACATAGATACTTCTCGGTTTCGTTTTTTCTGGGACGCACTGTATAATCATGGTTGTAAACATTAGGTGTGCAAAACCTAAAAGTTTTAAATGTCCACGTTCATGCAGGTATTCAGTCTCCATCTTATCTTGACAACATTACTACAAAAGGTCTGTCCTCATCAGCCCGAGTTGGCCGAATAGCCCGCTGTTCTGTGATCCAGGAAAACATCAGAAGTTACAAATCGCATCCTCATCAGCTCGAAACTTGAGCTTGAGAACTTTGCTCAGTGTTCGCGCAAGACCAAAAAACAATGTCAAAGATATTTCAATGCTCATTTCTGTTATATCATTACGTTTATCATAGTCTGTCATTGTGTATATTATGTGAAAAGAAATAAATTCGCTCTGTATAGAGCAACCACTACTACTACTAGATGGACCCTTTAAACTAACACATTAACGCGCATGCCGGGATCTAGAAATCTTCTCGAGTCTTCGAACTGGTCAACACGGACCACAAAGGACCACAAATAGCGGGCTATTTTGCAAACTATAGCCCAAGACATCTTGGGAAGATTTCCTGAGCAAATAGCCCACTGTGATCTGGCTAATTTACTGGTTCAGCAGGCTATTTGGCCAATTCGGGCTGATAAAGGCAGACCTTAAGTGTAGCAAGTTCAAATAAGGTTCACTATCAGTTTTTCTTATCTTTGGCCTTTCAAAAATACATCCCAAGTTGTTCCATATACATCATTTTATCTTACAACATATTTGATAAAAGAATACTAAGATGTACTTCTCAAATAAATTCTTGACATACATATTGGTGCTTGCATATTTAACTTCTATTTTAAAACATTCTCAGCGGTATCCATTACTATCCCAACCTACTCCATCTCTATCTCTCTCTCTCCCTCTCTTTCTCTCCCTCTCCCTCTCTTTCTCTCTCTCCCCCCCTCTCTATCTACATGTCTCTATCTCTTGCTCTATCTATCTTTGGGCACATCTTCAAACCACCCCTTTCCCCTGTTGAACTGTACACCTCTCTTTCCATTTGTTTATGATGCCAGATGTATCTCCCACCTCATGCTCTCTCCCTCCCCCTCCCACCTCATGCTCTCTCCCTCCCCCCCCCCCCTCTCTCTCTCTCTCTCTCTCTCACTCTCTCTCTCTCTCTCTCTCTCTCTCTCCATCTCTCTCTCTTTAATGACTATTTCAACTCAAGTCAATATCTTTATCTCTTTTTTATTCCTACTCTTGCAAGAACACTTTTTTCTTTTTTTCTCTCTCTCTGCCCAGTCTTCTCGATTTTCACAAATCCACACTTCAAATAAATATTATGATAAATGTTGAGAACACATGTAGTTGCCAGGTGAAAACATAATAACACAGGTGAGCTGAGTGGGAAGAGCCTAACCTGAAATATCTCTGGGATATATCATCCATTTCAAAATAAAAAATGTCCATCGTCCGTTTGTTTGATTTAGATTCTCAGGTAACACCGGTTAGAAAGTGATGAAATTTCAGCCATGTTACTGATGGAGCAGCCTTGGTTTACATTCACGTTGCCATGACTACGATAACTCAGCAACAGATGGGTTACTGGGTGATTTATGCACGTTATATTTCCTATTATCTTTCCAATAACCTTTTGTCCTACCATTCCTCCATCTCCTTCTTTACCTTCACTGATTGTTTTGTTTTTAGGAGGGGGGGGGGGGGGTTCCTGCTTACTCTTTCTTGACTTCATCATTTACCTCCTTCTTTCATATCCCCATATTCATCATCTCCTCCTTAACACATTACTTTTCCTCCTACATCAGTTCCATTTTTTTCCAATCTCTATCTCATTTTTTTTTTTCTAACAGTTTGTCTCATCTTCTCATCCATAATATTACAATTCCCTTTTCTCAAAATCCACACAACCATCTTCATTCTTCATTTCTTACCTCCTCTGTTTTCTCCTCCTCAGTAATTCTAAAGGATTTATTAACATACTGCATAAAATCAAATATTTTCTCTCTTCCGTCCTTTTCATCGTCCCTTGATTATCTTCCACCAACTCTGCCCTCCTTTCCGTATCTTCTCTTCTATCCTTCTCTGATTCTCTCTCTAGAATATCTGTGCCTTCTGAATCGAACTTTTGAACGAACCTGATATGATGCATCTCAGGTTTATTCCAAACTTTGCAGAAGTGTCACGAAGAAAGGGATGAGGGTGGGGGGGGGGGGGTGGGAGTCACTCCTCTCCCTTTGAATGACTGTAAAAATAAAGAGTGATTAAAGAAATTGAATTAAGAAGGAACAGCCCCTTTCCTCATCCTCTCCTAATTCTGGCCTTCCTAATTTGTGTTTTATCCACCTACTAAGATGGCACCGCCACCCCACTGATAACAATGCCCCCCTCATCGGGTTAACTCGCCCCACGCCACTGGATTGCATATCCAGGTATGTACAGCAAAATAGTACAGGTGTGCCACAAATTCTTTCATGATGATTCACTCAATCAGAATGTACCTTTCTCAGGTAACAGAGGATCACCTGCTTCAATTTCACCTGAGGTTCCCTCGTCTATTTTGAAATGTGCCTAGCAACTTCTACATGGTTCATCACAAGGGTAACCGAATCCCACTGCAACAGGTTATTTCTCAGCAGTCTCAATTTTCATTTTTCTGTTTGGGTTTTTGTCTAGAGCTCTCATTCTCTCTGTTAATCTCTTTCTATCTCATATCTTTTTTCTTTGTATTTTATATTTTGTTTCTCTTTTATCTTCAGGACTCAACATTCAATGGTGCACATGAGCCACAATTTAAATTTAAAGTTTAAAAAGAGGACCCTTGTATACAAACAATAAAAATTAAAATCTGGAGCCTCCCCCTCCCCCCCCCCCCCCCCCCCTCTCTCTCTCTCTCTCTCTCTCTCTCTCTCTCTCTCTCTCTCTCTCCCATACAATTGTTTTAATATCTGCCCCCCCCCCTCTTCTCTCTCCTCTCTTCTCTCCCTTTCTCTCTCTTTCTCTCCCTTTCTCTCTCTCTCTCTTTCCCTCCCTCTCTCTCTCTCTTTCTGTTTGAGTTTTTCCACAGGTAACAGTATGTAATTCCTCCATTCTCACAATTCTCATGTAACAACTTCCTTTCAAACCAAGACCCTAAACTGTGTGCAGCTGGAAATGCAGTAAACCGGGATCGTGCAAACACACATACAACAAAATTCTAGCACTATTTAAAAAATTTGTTCCATCTTTTAAATGGTAGGATATAAGTACTCAAAAGTATTTTAAAATTTGACTCCATCTTGCTGATAATTACTCACTGCACACATATATGGGTATATGGGACTACACTTATATGCGGTATGAAAGTTTGGTCCAAACTATTTCTCATAATATTTTTTTCATATGAGGGCAATAGAAGGGCAATCCATTTTCAGGACACTTTTCTGATATCATTTCTTCCAAACTTAGTTTTTTTTTTACAAAGAATAAAAAAGCTCTTTTCCAGAACTCGACCTTCCCCTTTATTTTAGCAGCCTGTTCAGACGAGAAAAAATTCACCATAACTTGTATTTAAAAAAAATAATTGTTTTGTGAAAAGGTTGTATACACTGGAACAGGGGCAGCAACTCAATATGGGGGGGGGGGGGGGGGGTGGGGTGGACTGGACAAGTTCCCTCTTCAATTTTTTTAGGGGGGATCGTTTAGTGTTGGCTGTTCATTATAGATCAGTGCACACTCATAGTAAGCTCTACAACATGTGGATGTTTTTTTATTTACTGGTAATATTCATTTTAGAAGTGGATATTGAGTCTTTATCAAGTTTTCATTCGTAACAATGCTCACATATCCATCTCGTTATATCATGGTATATGATACAATATTCAGACATGAACAAAATTGATATAACTGTTTGACACCAACAAGAACCCATGACACTTTCAAGTATCCAAAATCTTACTCCAGACCCCAAAATCACAACATTTCCACACACCTGTATGCATGCGGACTCTGAAATGTTAATCATGGACCCCCCCCCCCTTCAAAGAAAGTTGTGTGAAGCTCTGCTTATCGTACAACTATATGATTTTCATTTAGCGGTATACAATAAATGTGTGTAGTCTAAAAGTGGGGGTTATAGTGCAAATGAGCTATTCAAGAACAAGGTGCCTTGAAAATGAATGACCAGATGGTAAAGTGCAGAGAGCACAATGAGCCACAAATCCCTGGAGCTTTCTCTCTCCTCACCCTCAAACGACTCAAAAAGAAAAGTTACCCCCACAGGTCTCCTGACATCATTGACCTTTGACCCCTGACAGACAAGGTCAGGGTCACAGGCTGTGATGGCAACCTTGACATCATTTTAAGATTTTACTGACTGACAGGATCAGGGATTTCTTTTTTTTTGTCCTCTCTCTATCTCCTTTCTCTTTTCTTTTTTTCACTGATTATGCTTGTGCTTTAACTATTGAAATATTGTGCACTGTACTTCACTGACGGTCCACCAAAAGCTGTAGAATTGTTTCATCATCCCACCTAGAGAAGCATGAAATAAAACCTCTAAATAGTGGAGAGGGGACGGGACAGAAAGGGAAGGGAAGAAAGGGGGAAGGAAGGGCAGGCAGGGCAGGAGGAGGGGCAGGAGGAGGGGCAGGAGGAGGGGCAGGAGGAGGGGCAGGGGGAGGGGCAGGGGAGGGGCAGGGGAGGTGGGAGGGGGCAGGGGAGGTGGGAGGGGGCAGGTGGAGTCTATGAATCATTATCATTCCAAAGAGATGCAATGTAATTTTACTGAGTCCAAGTCTCAATCGGTAGAAAGCGGAACAAAGTAGGCACTAAATGTACTCTACTCTACACTTCTGGTAGTTTATAAACTGGCTAATGACTGATACTGGGCCTTGTTTCACAAAACGTTTTTCAATGACAAATGACAAAAATCAGTGACAAAACTGCCGATAACCAATCAGAAGCAAGGATTTGTCACTGATAAAAAGTTTTGTGAAATGGAGCCCTCGTCCATGAAGTCCAAGCCAGTTTTAGACCCATATGAATGTACTCTACAGTATAGGCAATTCCCTATCCAATGAAAGACAGAGGCCCAAGATAGCTTCAAGCCTAGGTATATGAATGTAGTCTAGATTGTAGGTAGTTCAGACCCAACCTAATGACAGGAGCCCAATCCAGTTTTAGGCCATTGTAGTCTAGATTTCAGGTAGTTCAGACCCTAACCCTAATGCATGACAGAGGTCCAGGGCCAGCTAATACAGGCCCATATGAATGTAGTCTAGATTGCATGTAGTTTCAGACTCTACTTATTGACTGATAGGGATTCAGCCAAGTCCCTGGATTTAGAGCTGTGCATGCTATTCTGATGATTTTTAAATCTCACCATCATTGCCAAAACAGCTCTAGTTGATCCCCGCTTATGAGATGATCTCTTATCAAAACACAAGGCTATTACATCGCAATCTCCAGGATCTACGACCAATGAGGGCAGAAAGGGTCTCTACGGGTGCGTTTATGCTCAATTTTAAAAGCAGAATGAGCGTTTTTAAACGCTCATCGTAAACGCAGTTCCACAGGGAAATAGTTATTTATGCTTTCCTTCTCCGGCTCCTCCAGGCAAAATCGCTCTGCAGCTGGATTCGAAAATGTGCACTGCGCATGATACGTTGACCCCGGGTTTACAAATGATTGCGCATTTATGCTTACCCAGAAACCGTCTTTTTGGGGAAACGCAGATCCAAAACGCACCTTTTTGTGAGTTTACGATTGGCATTTTAGATCAACGTTTATGGGTGTTTATGAGAAAAAGAGAAAGGACGCAACCATGTTTTTAACTAAACGCATAACAAAAGCCTCATTCTGGCCTGAAAAAGTTGAGCATAAACGCACCCTACATCTACAGAACCGTTCACACTTTACAAACCAAATTCATGTTTAGAATCCTTTCATAGGTCGGTATTAAAGGCAAAACAACTTTGTGTAAAATATCTTTGATTTCAGTTGATTAATAGCTGTGAAGTTTACAATAAAGTAATAATGAACAATAAAATGAGACAAATAATTTACATCCCTGGACAGGATGCAAAATAGACAATTTATAGACAATGTATTTAGACATGACAGAGAGGCAAACTTTTGTGGGTATAGAGAGATTCTTGTCATATCTCTTACAACACTGTCTAAAGGTTTTTGGCATTGGGATGATGTGGTGCCGAAACGCTTAGCTAAAGTGTTTGGACTTCGCCCGATAGTCGACCGTTTGCTGCCCAATAGCTGCCCGATGGCTGCCCGAAATTTTGCATTGGACTCTGCATGAAACAAAGAAACGAACTGCAGGCCGCTCCTGATCGAGCAATGGACACGTTCCTGCTTCCGAACCTAAGTGCCAAAACCTTTAGGCAGTACTGTATATGAACACAGCTTGTGCCTATATGATGTACATGCAGACTGACAGAAAGGCGAAATCATGTGGGTAGGGGGAGATATATACAGAAGTGCTCGGCCTTACGGAGTCCAGATATATCTCTTAATCCTTGCATTGCGTTCCTGCAGAGGTCTACCGCAAATCTGTGTAATTGACGACAGGCACCTCGGGGCATTGACAATGCTTGTCATGACAGCGAGATTGAGCCTCGTACCTACCGTCAGAGTTCGTACGAACCGCTTTCTTTAAATACCGATTTCTCATGGGCTAGGAGAACGTGATTTGATTTTAGTGAATTGCTCGCGGTTGAAACTGCCAAGGAACTTTAACTGGAAAAAGATTTTTTTTTTTCTACTTTGTATTTCAAAATGTTGTTTTTCACTTATTTTACCAGGGTAGCCATGTGATTAGCCATTCTGGTAGACATTTTGGAAGCTGAATGCCAGTTTCTATTTCAGGATATTCTTGATAAACATGTAGAAAATAAAATACAAATTATTACTAAAACTCTAAATGAGAGGCCTCAAATTATCTACATAAACAATTTGAAGACAAGAAAAATGAAATATTAAAACAACTACATCTAGAAATAAGTTTTGAAGAACTTCCAAACTTCTTAACCAACAACTAATGAATGTTGAAACAATTTTATGGGAAATCATGTTTTAGAGTAAGAGGCCTAAAAGAAAAAAGCGTAAACTTAGAGTTTCTTCTTTATAGAACTTCAAAACTTCTCAAAGTAGCAAGCTCAGGATGACAATTCAAACTTATCTTATATTCAGGTATACCGTATGAGTTATGAGAGTCTGAATGCGGGGTTAAAAAAGGACTGTTTAGGCCTGTCTTTATCAGCTCGAGACTTGACCTCGAAACTTGAAACTCAAGCTCAAGAAATTAGCTCAAGATATTTTGCTCAGCGTTCACGCTTAGTGCGAGTCTTCGGGCTGGTGAAGGCACACCGGACAAATAGCACGATGTTTTGCCAATTAGAGGGATATTTTGCAAACTAGCCCAAGATATCCCGCTAATTGCAACTTCGGGCTGATGAAGATGCAAATTAACTGGATAATCTGCGATCGAGATAGTTCAAATAGCGGTATATTTGGCAATCGCGAGCTGATGAAAATAGGCCTTTTGAGAAGATGTCAAGGAGAGGAAGACAAGGAATTCTTCTATCGACGGAGCGTGGACGACGTCGTCGAGATGACAAGAAGGGCCAAATTCTCTGGCAGCTCTGCACTGATCCGACTTGATCCTCACTGACAAATAGGGTCACGTACACTTCAACGTCTCGGCGGTGACGGGGTGCGTGCCGATGGCGACAGCTCTAGCTTCATCCCAGTGCCAAATTTAGAAAGATTTTTTTATTTAGAGAGGTCCTCACACGCTTCCTATCCCTCTTCAATTCCTTTATTTATCTTTCTCATCTAGACCTTTCATATTAGGGGCAGACAAGGACTCTAGTCCGGACTCGGAAGAAATAATCTGCTTAATATTGACCAATTAGCTTGCTATTTCATATGAAGACCTACTTCGACCCATTCTGGGACACACTAGACTTGGGTACTTAAAGATTTATACAGCACTTTTAGGGGAGCCTTCCAAAGTTGCGACTGTGCCCGAACGCGTCGGGGCGCCATGAATAGAAAGGTTGCGCCTCAAGAAACGCAAAGGGGCGCAAAGGGGCGCAAAGGGGCGTGACAGTTACCCTCACCTGATTCTTGCATATGAATAGAAACTGTCTATTGTTGGTATAAACCCGCTCTATTCTTCTTGCGCCCTTTTGCGCCCTACCAGACGATGGAAGATTATCTCTCCCGCCATTGTTCTCGCTCGTGATGCGCGATGCACAACGGTACAGCTTAAACTTGCTATACAGAAAGTATTTGTTCAGCCAAAGCCTGCCTTTCCCTCTTCCTGTTCTCGTACTAATAAACATCCCATTGTTTGTAAAAACTTGATGTATTCTTCTCGCTTTGCGATCTATTCTTCTCGCGCCGTTTTGCGTCGCAACGGGCGGGGGTATTATCTTTCCTATTATTGTGGAAGCTTTGCGATGTACATTGCTACAGCACAGCCTGAACTTGTGGGAGCGTTTTTGTTTTGGGGGGGCAATCAACACACTCGTTCATCTTGATCAGAATAAATTATGATATTTTTTTTCTGTTGTTGGTTTAATACGCCTCCTTTTAAAATTTGTGACGACTGTATGGAATGTGAAATAAAGATGACTATGTACGATGAATGGTTGTTTAATTGCGAGCTTGATTGTCCCCAACAAGAAAAAGTAAAAGAAAAATGAGTGAATGAATACATGTATGCGGTTATAGTCGGAAAACTGATGACTGTTTGGGACGGTTGTGTATGTTTGTAATTCGAATGATTATCAACATATTTGTATAATTTCCACGTCGCGATATTATCCTAGCGTCGTAATGGACAAAGGAATTATCATTCTCTCCCGTCATTATTCACGCTACTTGTAGCACATTGCCACAGCCTGAGCTTGGAAGCACTTATATTTTGTCAGTCAAATCCTTTTTTTTTCTTCTCCTCTCTTGACTTGGTTCTAATAAACAACCCATATCGTATTAAAATAAAAATGTATTCTTTTTGCGTCGTGTCTTTTCTTCTCATGCCGTTCTTTGCAATAGTCAGACGGGAGAGTTTGACATTGTTTTGGTAATCAATGAACTCACGGTGCGTCATGATCAGTAAAGGAAATCTTTATAAAATGCATTATAACAATACTAATGGTAATAATAACAATAATTCTAAAGTGACTTTTTTAAACACTCTTCCATACCCTCCCCCAAGTTAGTATAGATATGAATCGACGAAAATCTGAACGGATGTATTTTTTGATATTTCAGCTGTTTCTGAACCGTTTTTGATCAAGTTACGTTAATTCTATCATTAACAAAAATTGTATACTCTTTCTAATTTGACAAATTTTCGCAAAAAAAGTATAGTAAAATTGGCCGCGTATAATCGGCGTTGCAATCTGTATACAAGTTCATGTCATATCCAGTGGCGTACGCAGGATTTTCCTATAATAAATATAAGGTATGATGTGTACATCACAAGGGATAATTATGTTATAATAATTCATCTCAAGGAAGAGATGTTGTCGGCGTACACGGTACAAGCAAATGAAGGAATAGAAACATTATTAAACAAAAATGAAGATGGAAAACGACATTGCCAGATAGACAGAGAGACAGACAGGGAGAGGGAAAGAGAGAGAGAGAGAGAGGTGGCGGGAGAGATAGAAAATTGGACGTCACGGTAGTCCGTACTGTATTTATTTATATGATATTTGTCTCTCCGATCACCCCCCCCCCCCAGCTCCGATTTTGTTTCCCCTTTAGTTTGTCCTTTTTTATATATAGATATCTTTTCGCTGAAGACTAATGTCCGACGCATAACAGTATTGTCAATATAGCATAATAAACATTTTTTATATCAATTTGATGCAACAGAGATTTTCATTCAAAAGTTTTACTTTGTATAATTATTGTACATTAATATTCTTCGCATTTCGACATTATCAGACGTTCGTTTTCTATTTCGCTCCCTATAATAAACAAACGGTATAATAAATTGTGTACATCATTATTATGTTATAATAATTTATCTCAAAGAAGGAATTGTGCCGGCAAACAAGCAAATGGCGGAACAACATTGGCAGAAAGACGGAGAGACAGACAGACAGAGAAAACGACCGAGCGAGAGAGAGAGAGAGTGTGTGGATGGGAGACACACACATGCACACACATAGAAAGAGAGAAAAAACAATCATCTTGCATGATTGTTGCCTTTGAATGATTGTTTCAGATAGGGTAAAGTCTGGCTTTACGTAATATGATTTTTATTTATGAGTATGTCGGAACGTGGTCCCATTAAAAAATTAAAAAAAACAGCAACGACAACTGCAAGAATAACAAGACCCTTCCCGCCCCCCAAAACAACAAAAACAGGGTTATAGATACCCTTACCTCACTTCCGCTCTTTGGAGTTTATAACCACGACAACGACCTGTACCCTCCGCAACGTTCATTGTTCCTCTTACGTAACTTTAATAGCTGTGGGATCATGGGCCAAAGACATAGCTCAGTTTCGCATATTCTATGTAGGTCCAAAATACTCCCAGCATTTTTGTGTCGTTCTTATGTACTTTGTCAATACATATATTTACAAACTATAATTGTCAAAATTTGAAAATATATTCATACACATTGATATTTATATAGCACCTTGACATAAACCATGATCAAAGCGCTTTACATTAGTAAATAAAACAGACTAATTATTTTGCTCTCCAAGCAATACTTACAAACTATTTCGTTTTCCCTATATCATCTGTTTAGAGAGCGAGAGAGAGAGAGAGAGAGAGAGACAGAGAGAGAAAGACCGACAGATAGACAGAGAGATGTATAGATAGAGAGAGAGAGAAAGTTGAGTGCATCCGTAGTCTGTACTGTATTTATTTATTATTATGCTATTGTGTCACTCCTTTCACCCCCCCCCCCGGCCCCGCCCCCGTTCTGGATTCTTCTTTAGTTTAATTTTATCACGTTTATATCTTTTCGCTAAAGTATAATGTCCGACATATATTATAACCGTCAATGTAGGCTGATAAACTATTTTATATTAATTTGATGCAACAGAGATTTACATACAAATCTTTTACTTTTTATAAATTGTGTATTTTAAAATATGTATTTCTAAATAAAAAGAGATGAAGAAGAAGAAGAGGGAATACTATATGTTTAATGGACAAATAAATAGATCTAAACGCAACGATATATTCACAAATCTGAGCGCAGCCCTCTTCGAACGCATTTTCTGCAAATCATGTTATCATGCCGTAGTGCCCAATGCTTGTGAGTGCATGACGAGCCCATTCAATTACAACAGCGCTGTTGACGCGTCTACTTCTTTTAACGTGCAAATGTAAACGTTTTCAGAATTCTTGACAAATTGCGCAAAAAGGAGTCCGAATACGTGTTTAATAATAAATACTTCATTATATAGGATGTCATTAATAATTATGAAAAACCTCCCATAATTATGTAAAGCTATAGAATAACTAACATCGATAAGAATAGAACAAGTTCAATACTATATGTTTAATGGACAAATAAATAGATCTAAACGCAACGATATATTCACAAATCTGAGCGCAGCCCGCTTCGAACGCATTTTCTGCAAATCAGCAATGACAATGGAAAAACGCCCTTTCGAAGGGGTCAAGTAAATTTGTGAGATAATATGCCCACTGATAAGATAATGTGAGAAAATCCAAGTTAAAGGTAAAGACCAGTATTGGTAACGCCCCAATTTCAAAAAATGAAATGGAAGCTCTCATTACCAATCATGTGAAAGAATATGTTTTGACTAATACATGATGATAACAAATTTGCCGGGAAACCGCCTACTAATTCATATATTTGGTAAATTTGTTTCTCTCATGGACTGTGAGAGATATAGGGTAGTCCCATATACATCTTTCTGTGTATAGTGCTTCTAACTTTACGAAGAATGGGCAAAATTTCTTATCATTTTGATGATTCCAGAACCTTGCAGATGCTAGATGCTAGATGATCAACCTTTTCTGATCGATTCCACAACGTTTCTTTCACAATGCAATCGCATGACCATTACTGGTCTTTACCTTTAAAGGGAATTAGTAACTTTGTTGACAATTGCAAAAAGTGATGGGTGATTAATAAAATATGTATTGGTATGATCCGATATGTCCACAAAGTAATGTTACTAAATCCCTTTCATAGGATGTAATTTGGCCTAGTAATAAAGTGAAAATGCAAAATGAGCTAACACTTAACATTGATTTTGTACACGGTTATGACTATCCAGTACATAGTGTGACCTCCAAACACTAAGCGTAAACATCTTTATTTTACTTCCACAAATGATTGTTTACAATAGTATATTACGAGTATGGTGATTATGTATGTGTGTGTGGGTAGGGGTGCAGGGTGCTTTTGTGATTAAAGGTACTAGCCGCCTATGAGCGGAACAATGGGCGCAACAACTATTAGCTGCTCAAAGAGCCGTCTTTTGTCATTGTTTTATAATAACAAAGTGATTGTAAAAGTTACATGTATTACATGTAACTTATATCCGTAGGCGATATAACACCCAATGTGAACATGACGTGTTCCTCGTTAACACAGTTTAATGAGGATAAAAGTAATAGATTTGTACACAGTCGTATTTATTTGTATTCAGTTGTACATATTAACATTGTTTAATACATTTGCATATCTTGTTTTCATTTGTTTCAATTATTTGTCTAGAGTGACCGCCATTATTTCGATGCAACAGAGATTTACATTCAATTTTTTTTAAAACTTTTTATAAGTATTGTACAGTAATATTCTTCTCATTTCGACATTATCAGCCGCTCTTTCTTTATTTCGTTCCCTAGTACTAAACAAAACCTTGCCGATAATTATTGTGTTTATATCTCCGTCGGGACAACAAAACCTTGCCGATAATTTTTGTTTTTAGATATCCGTCGGGACAACAAAACCTTGCCGATAATTATTGTTTTTAGATCAGAACGTTTAATCTTTGATGAATTTGTATTAGGCCAGTTTCTAATTAATAAAAGCGATCATAAAAATGGCCGCTGGTTACATTATTTTTACCCGACGTCCAGCGAGTCGGGCTTATTTTGCAAGATGGCAGCTGGCATTTATGTATTTTTTTTTCTTTTTATTCAAAAAAACATAATTTTAACAGTTCGTTTTTCATGTTTTTTCATATTAAAAAAAAAAAAGGAAAATGAAAATAGATACTGAAGTACTGAGCAGTTTCTCAGCACCCACACGCAATACCCACTTCTATGCGCTCCGCCGCCGACCTCCGAACACTGGAGGTAGGGGAAGTACAACACTTAAGTTCTAGTACACACACACACAGATAAATGCAGTTAATCTGGCACACTCGACCCTTTTGTGATTAAAGGCATTGCAGTCAAGGTGATTACATAATAGCTAATTGTCCCTCGCTAGTTAAGAGGATTAGAGATAATTGGATTTACTTGGAGAAGAGGCAAAGGAAAGGACTCAATCCTCAAATTCACCCTGTGAAAGTGATGTCCTGAAACCCGAGTAAGCAGGGACTTAGTAGGGTAAAGGGAAGACGGGACGTTTGCGTCATGCGGTACACGGTACAAGAAATGGAGGAATAGAAAACATTATACAAAAAAAAAATTGATGCAACAGAGATTTACATACAAATCTTTTACTTTTACTTAAATTGTGTATTTTTCTCATAAAATTGAGTATCTAAATAAAAAGAGATGAAGACGAAGAAGAGGGAGAAGAAGAAGAAGAAGAAGAAGAAGAAGAAGAAGAAGAAGAAGAAGAAGAAAAAGAAGAAGGGGGGATAAGAGTGAGAAGAAAAAATGCGGAGGAAGAAGAAGAACGAAATAAGAAAGAGAGACAGGGAGAGAAAGACAGACGGACAAACAGAGAGAAAGAGAGAGAGAGAGAGAAAGAAAGTTGGGCGCATCGGTATATAGCGATATTGCGATGATTAAGAGAACCTACGTTTCTATTTTTTAAATCAATCTTGCATGTGAAAGAACAGATTGATGATATTATGACCTATATTGATCTGATGACAGAACGCTTTTCAATATTTCAGTATTTCTCCCTGATTGTTCGACCAACATTACATTGCTATTGTCCACCTGAGTTTGTATAGGCTTTTCTACCCTCGGCGCAAAGGGATTGCGGAAAATTTCAACACTATTTGTGTTTCTTGATGACCCAGTAGAACAAGAAGAATAAGGGCTAGCCCCCCCCCCCCCCCCCCCAAAAAAAAAAAAAAAAAAACTATTTCGTTTTCCCTATATCATCTGTTTAGAGAGCGAGAGAGAGAGAGAGACAGAGAGAGAAAGACAGACAGATAGACAGAGAGATGTATATATATATAGATAGAGAGAGAGAGAAAGTTGAGTGCATCGTATAGTCTGTACTGTATTTATTTATTATTATGCTATTCATATGGAAAACTTTGGGGCGAATTCGTTCATAAAATGGATTGCTCACCGGCTCGGTCAACTCTGCACAGAGCTTCGCACCAAGTCCCGCAGTGTGCACTGGCGCGTAACACAGATCGCTGGGTGCGTCCATTATGACAAAATAGGGAGAATGGGTCTTGTTCATAACATGAACATAAAACAAGGACGGGTAAGAAATGGTATGGAATTTCACGTGTTGTAGCTCACGGTGCGATGCGTGCGGAGCAGATGAACGAAAGTTTTTCATATGGTGTCTCTCCTTTCACCCCCACCCCCCCCCCGGCCCCCGCCCCCGTTTTGGATTCTTCTTTAGTTTCATTTTATCACGTTTATATCTTTTCGCTAAAGTATAATGTCCGACATACATTATAACCGTCAATGTAGGCTGATAAACTATTTCATATTAATTTGATGCAACAGAGATTTACATACAAATCTTTTACTTTTTATAAATTGTGTATTTTAAAATACGTATTTCTAAATAAAAAGAGATGAAGAAGGAGAAGAGGGAGAAGAAGAAGAAGAAGAAGAAGAAGAAGAAGAAGAAGAAAAAGAAGAAGGGGGAATAAGAGTGAGAATAAAAAAGAAAAAATGCGGAGAAAGAAGAAGAACGAAATAAGAAAGAGAGACAGGGAGGGAAAGACAGACAGACAGACAGAGAGAGAGAGAAAGTTGGGCGCATCGGTATATAGTTTGTACTGTATTTATTTATTATTATGCTATTTTGTCTCTCCTTTAATCAAACTAACATTCCGTAATATCTTTAATTTGCAGATGTTTGTTTGTTTCGTATGACATATTTATAAACGCCCTATAATCTTATTTCAAGAAGAATCTTACAATGCATTTGATTATAAGTATCATTTTTAAATCACGGGTTTTGAAATACAATAGCTGATATTGCGATGATTTAGAGAACCTACGTTTCTATTTTTTAAATCGATCTTGCATGTGAAAGAACAGATTGATGATATTATGACCTATTTTGATCTGATGACAGAACGCTTTTCAATATTTCAGTATTTCTCCCTGATTGTTCGACCAACATTACATTAATGCTATTGTCCAGCTGAGTTTGAATAGGCTTTTCTACCCTCGGCGCTAAAGGGATTGCGGAAAATTTCAACACTATTTGTGTTTCTTGATGACCCAGTAGAACAAGAAATAAGGGCTAGCCCCCCCCCCCACAAAACAAAAACAAAATGGCCCAAAATAACGCAATTATTATAAATTCCGTCTTCTACTTGATACCAACACATGGATCCTTATTTAAACAGCGAGACAGTTCTGTAACAATGTTACGAGAATCAATTCAACGAATTGTCATGGCCTGTATTTGTTCTAGAACGCACTTCGCTTTTTCGATACCACGTGGCCCCAATTCAGCACAATACATACGTATTTTAATTCTTCACAACAATGACCTAGATCTAAAACTGGCCGCGGTTGCAACCCCTCAACCCCCCCCCCCCTTCTTCGCAAAGAAATATTCGATAAAGTTTCTTTGGAGCAGAATGATAAACTAATTCTTCTTTTGTAATGCATGCTCTATTCTTACGATTTAGGTATAATTTACTTTGTTGATTTGCAATTGGTAATCTCCCTGGGAGTTTTGCGATATGCCCGATCATTTTCAACATCACGGATTTTGAAAAAAGTTCTCTAATATTACGAAGATTTAAAGGACCTGTATTAAAATAACAGGTTGATGATATAATTATGAATTATGATTTATAATGATCATACGACAGGATCGTTTACAAGATACAACAAAAATTAAAGAAAACAAAACAAGAAAACCGAAACATGCGATAACATCGCTATAAAAAGGAAATATACACACATTTAATGTTATATGAAACAAATCAAATGTCAAAACATGCATGAGAAAACAATGTCAGAGAGAGTAGGGTAAGTTAAAAAAAAAAAAATCTTTTTCGTGAACAAATCTATTTGTATTAAAATTGAGATATTTAACACAATCATGAACAGAACAGGAGGAGATGAAATAATGATCAATCATGCAAACGTTAACGCCTACAGAACTCCGCTGTGGAGAGGGAAATAAAATCAGAACAAACATTGTAACCAATGTCATGTACGTAAAATAATATTAGAACAAATCAGTAGCAAGAGTCAAATCTCGCAAGACGAGAGGGACACACAAGCGGGCATTATACATGAATAACTAATGCGCCGGACCGGGCGCAAAAGGGCGCAAAAGCTTTTCAAGGTTTAAGCTCCCATTCACAAATGTCAAGTGCTTCACCGGGACACGCCTCGGTGGGCTTATCTCGTAACAAAGAGACTCCAAACAATAGCCAGATTTTAATGAGCTGGAAACCAACTGGAGTCCTCTCGTAGCCGACGCCAAAAGGCGCAAATGGGCGCCAAAAGGCGCCTCCTTTGTTCTCATATCCTGCTCTGCGCCCCGACGCGTTCGGGCACAGTCGCAACTTTGGAAGGCTCCCCTTACCTGAGGAGACAAATCGCTGACTATTATTCAACAGGCTTTTAAAGAGCAAGGCGCTTAAATTTTGTCCCAACGAATAATCATTTCATGCAGCTGTGTAGAGTGGCAAATAAAGATTAATGTCTTGCCAAAAGACATTAGTTCTGTGGCTGTGATTCAAACAATATAGTCTACAGCCTGGTGCTGGCCTATCTGCAAAGGCCACTAGACCAAAACCACTCTCTCTCTTTCTCTCTTCAGTGCCAGCTACCTCTAGGGCTAGTGAGAACCCACCTTCGGACAGTCAATGATATTTGTCTGCCAAGGTCACTACTATTTACTCCAAGTTTGAACCATTGCAGACTGCATAATGTCCTGTAAACAATTTACTTCAAGACTAGCAGAGTCATCCACACAGCTACTTCATTTATAAGGCCCATTTAGAGTACGTTTATGCTCAACTTTTTCTTGGCCAGAATGAGGCATTTGTTACGCGTTTAGTTAAAAACATGGTTGCATCCTTTTTCATTTTTGTAGAATCACCGAAAAACAGCGATCGTAAACTCACAAAAAGGTGCGTTTTGGATAGGCGATTCTGGGGAAGCATAAACGCACAATCGTTTGTAAATGTGTTTAAATGGGGTCAACGTAGCATGCGCAGTGCAGGTTTGCGAATCCAGCTGCAGAGCCAGAATCATGCCTGGAGGAGCTAGAGAAGTGAGCATAAACAGTACACCGTGGAACTGCGATGACGATGAGCGTTTTAAATTGCTCGTTCTGCCTTCAAAATTGAGCATACCCGCCTGTTTGGTGAGCAGTGTGCATGCGCTACTTGTCCCTGCTCTTCATGCAATCATATGGAGACAAGGAGAGTCACATGACCAAAAGCCGGAATCATTCACTGATATTCTAGAGCGAGCTTTTACACTGCAAAACTCAGCGAAATTTGTGCCGCCGTTTAAAAAAAAAAACACCGCATGTGGATTTTTGATTTCAGTTCTTCTTCATCAAATTCCGGTAGTTGCTTAGCAAATTCCAATGAAACACCTGGGACCGTTTCACAAATGACAAAAATCAGTGACAAATCTATTGATAACCAATCAGAAGCAAGGATTTCAGTAGCTTATAACAAAAACTGTCATTTGTCACTGACGACAAGTTTTGTGAAACGCCCCCCTGAATGTGAGAAAAATCAAACAATATTTGCTTGCAGTGTAAATACAGCTTTAATTTGACACTCGTCAATGATTACGCAGAAAACAGGGTCTGATCTGTCAGACTACGTCCAAAGGCCCTCTACTGAAGCTGCTCCTGACAACAGTCGGAGGTTGGGCTCAAGACGCAATTTATTCTGGAAAAAGTGGATAACGTGCAGATAGAGTATGTGCTAAAGACAAGCTGACATACATTTACTTTTATACATACTTTTTAATCTGAAATCTAAAAGACTAGTGAACATTTTGTTTTATTTTCTCTCTTTTCTTCCTTTTGTTACCGGTATTTTATTTCATTTATACTTACCAACTGTCTACAATGGAAAAAAACACAAATTCATGCTTAGCCAAATGTATAACACTGACTTTTGGCAAATTATCACCATCCAGCCTCGTTTATAATTCAAACTTAAATGTTGAGTGAGAGGAGCCTTGTCTGTAGGGGTAGATAAAAGCCATCAATCTTGGGCAAACGAGATGGGAATAGAGAGAGCATCATCATGGTGGTGAATATCATTATGTCCTCTGTGAATAGTCTTAACCTGCAGGCATGTAGATGTAGAATCCAGGGAGTTTAATGGAGGCCATGCCTGAGCATCAATCATTGTAACTGCATTAAAGGGCTGGTGCCATTTGATTAAAAAATTGTAACAATAAAAATAAGTTGTGCCAAAATCAGTCTCTTGATGTAGAAAAGGTATTACATGATGATGACACCAGTCTGAAAAAAGGGGTGCAAGGTCCCTCCCCCCCCCCTTGGACTACTAATGAGCCTATCCATTACTTTTCCCAAATAACTGAACTTCAACAGTACAATGGATAGTTACCGTAATCGATGGAATAGGCCTTTAAAACTATTAATGATTGAAATATATTTGGGCAATTTGGGGAAGATTGGGCTGAAACAACAAACTATACCCTTTTCTTTAGATCTTTTAGAATTTAGTGTTACTAAAAGACCACAGAAATTTCCTGCATTTTCAGCAATGAAAGTAAAAGTGTAAATTTAATTATTTTTTGAACATTTCCACTCAACTTGTTGTGGGAGGAAAATGTGGAAGCTCCTAATAAATTGACCTAAATCCAAGTTATTTGTTGCTGGATTCTTGCAATAATATCACCGCAATATTTTTGAAATGATATAAAATACACACAAATTCTCTATGCCCACACTAGACATTTCATTTGAAACAAACCTCCAAAAATGTGTTTTTTAGAGGTTGGAACACACCAGGGGGTCCTGGCTTAAAACACATCCTAATTGGGCAACATCTGTCCATAAACAAGCCGTATTTAGAAAGTCAATGTTTCTCACCTCCAAATTACACCAAAAATGTCACCACAAACATCTTTATCCATGTTGCTCTTGATGCAACACCGTGTTTACCCCACAAGATTGTTTTTCGGATTTCGTGTGGCTCTGTCGCTGGTGCAATTATTCAGTGTTTATTCTAATACCAGTAATAATGTTTGGTATTTGGTGTGACCTCCAATACACCCATGTTTTCCATAGAAACATCTATTCAAGATGGATCCAGGAGACATTTATAAGAGAGAGCTCCTTCCAACTTCCAAGTTAGCAAAAATATATAGAGGGGGTGCAAGCAAACCTTAAAGGGATCGTTTAACAATGTTAAATCTGAGATACACGGCCCTACGTGTTATCAGTGTCTGTGATATGGTGTAATATTGAAGCCCTAAAAAAATTGCGCTTCAAAATGATCAAGAAGTGCCTCAAAAAAGTAAAAAGCTTTGAGTGACCGGTTTTACCATACTCGTTTTCCCCAATAGACTGTAGTGTTATGAAAACCGTCAGGCGAACGGTTTTCAAAATTTGTAATTCCAATCATAAATATCTTGATAATCAGACAGGCGATCAGCTTGTAAAAGTCATGGGGTTCCTGACTGACCTAAAGGTTTATAATTATCATTGCATCATGAGCTAAATCCAGAATTTTATTTCAGAATCTGAGACAAAGTTACCGGATCCCTTTAAAGCAAACGTTGAGTTCTGGGAAGAGGTGAAAAATAATTTGTGAGCATTATCATTGAATTATGCAAGTGTGGAAGAACATTAGATAAAAAATGTTCCTTGAAAAGCTGTACCAATTTCTTATCATTTTGATGATTCCAGAACCTTGCATCACACACCAATACCGGTACTTATATGCTAGATGATCAACCTTTTCTGATCGATTCCACTCTTCCACAATGCAATCCCATGACCAGGGCCCTGTTGCACAAAATTTACCATTAGGCGTGTCTGCACTATCTCGAGATTGCCAAATATCCAGCTATTTGAATTATCCCGATCGCAAACTATCCAGCTTATTTGCGTCTTCATTAGACCGAAGTAGCAAATTAGCTGGATAGTTGGTCGGGATAATATCCCAAGATATCTCGGTCTAGTTTGCGGTTTTCCGTGTTTACTCGAGGTCAGTGGTTGCGAGGTCAGCGCTGAGCGGTATAGATCGCATGTGCGAACAGGAAATCGTTGTGCATGATGGGATCGGGATATTTGACTCCGTACTTCGGTCTAATGAAGACGGTCGCAAACTATCCCGCTAGTTCGGAAATAGTGGGATATTTTGCAAACTAGACCGATATATCTTGGGATATTATCCCGACCAACTATCCAGCTAATTTGCTACTTCGGTCTAATGAAGACGCAAATAGCTGGATAATTTGCGATCGGGATAGTTCAAATAGCTGGATATTTGGCAATCTCGAGATAGTGCAGACACGCCTAGTGATGTTAACTTTGTCATCAATGGTTACTACCATGGAAACCTTGATTTTGATTGGCTGTTGAGCTCTGTTACCATGGCTGTTGAGCTCGGTTACCATGGTAGTTGCCATTGATGGCAAAGTTACCATCAATGGTAAGCTTTATGCAACGGGCCCAGAACTCAACTTTATCTTTAAATGTTTTGACGATGGAAAAAGTAAGAGAAATTGTTGATCACCCTCAGTTCATCGTATTGCTTATGTTTTTAACTCTTTCAGGGCCATTTTCGTCAATTTGGTTCTGGTGCCTAAATGTAATGACTTCTAAACTGATTCTTTCAAAATGCAGTTGCATTACCAGTACCTTCATTTTGAATGTCGCATACCTTCAACTTTCACATGTTATGTACAGTACATAGAATGTCAACTTTAGAACATGTAAAAGTGAGTGAATAACATATATAAATCAAGAAATTACCTGCTAAGTGTCATAAGGACTTTAGCTCAGAGCATTTTGTAATTAAGTAACACCCTAGCAGACAAAATATACATTGCAAGACTTCCAATTCATTTGCGCCCCTCTGTCTCTTTCTGTCTCACTCTAGCTAACTGTCTGTGCATGCATGTAAAGGTCTCTCCATCAGTCCATCTTTCTCTCTCTCTCTCTCTCTCTCTTGCTCTCTCTCTTTTTCTTTCTCTCTCTCTCTCTCTCTCCCTTGCTTTCTCTTTCTTTCTTTCTTTCTATACTTTCTGCCTGCATGTCTCTCTCTCTGTCAGTCACGGTCATGGCAAGTTCGTTTTACTTCACTCTCTCCCTAATTCAAACCTTCCGATCTCCACCGCAACATCTGTCAACTTGAGTGAGCATCCTCTCCGATGAATCGGGATGCCTTTGAGCAACCGATACGGAGGAGACCACTTTACAACCAAGAAGTGAAAGTGATCATCTTCATAAGACACCGGTAACAGAAGATGATCAGAGAGGAGGGATGGAATGGGTAACAAAAATGATAGAAGAGCGAGACTGTGAGAAGGAACTGTCAGTGAACTTGTACCCGTTCAGGACCCGGGAGACTGTTTCGAATCACAGGGATGGGTCTAATTGAAAGTAATCATAAAGAGAGAGCAGATGAACTTGACAGAAGTTGGAAGAAAAAAATTGGCACCGGAGTGTAACCCATTGGAAACTCTGGAGACAGGATTAAATTCCAACTAACACAATTACTTCGTCCCTGGGGTGAAAAGTGATGCTAAAAACCCACCGAGATGGATCACTATCGACAAGAATATGGATGTCTGTGATTGTGACATGGAGAGGGTGGGTGTCTCCAGGGGTGCAAGGAGCGGATGTTGGAGACATGACACGGGGACAATGGAAAGTGGGGTCAGCTAGACGGAGATGATTAGGATGATGAGGAGGAGGAGGAGGATGATGATGATGATGATGATGAAGTAGTAGATTATGATGATGAGGAGGATGATGATGATGGGGATGAAGAGGAGTGGGAAGAGAGATGATATTGATGATTATAATGATGAGATAAAGCTGATGAGAATGACTGGTGGTGATGATGAAGATTATGATGTTGGAGACATGACACAGGGACCATGGAAAGTGGGGTCAGACGGAGATGATTATAATGATGAGGAGGAGGATGATGATGATGATGATGGGGATGATGATGAGGAGGGGATGTGATATTAATGACTATAATGTGGCAATGATGAGACGAAGCTGATGAGCATGCTGACTGGTGGTGATTAAGATGAAGATTACGATGACGTTGATGAAGAAGAGGTGGAGGATAACAATTACGACAAGATGAGGATGATGAGAATGATTGATGATGATGAGGAGGAGGAGTATTGTTGAAGATGAAGATGAAAATGAAGACATAGATTATGATGAGGAGGAGGATGACAAGATTGAGCATGATTAATGATTGATGATGATGATGAAGAAAATGATGACAAGATGAGGATGATGAGGACAATAATTGATGAGGTACAGGAGTATGATTGATGTTGAAGATGAGGTTGAGGATGAGGAGGACGAGGAATAAGTTTGATGACTTATGATGATGAAGTGGTTAACACTGACAGCCATTATGATGATGATAATGATGATAGTAATGATGATGATACAGATGATAAGCGGTCATTATCAAGAGCAATGAAAACTGGAATTAATCATGATTTTGAGTCTCATAATCAACTGGGACCACAAGGAAACATCTATGTGCATCCGCTGATATATATAAATCTTTCTACATCTTCGGCTTTAATTTCTTCATCCTTGGGCGCCTACGGAGCGAGCAGGCCATTTCTCTTCTCATTCCGGTCGCTTGTTTCATGAGAGCATCTTCATCATCACTTCTCATTTTCAGCCACACCCACTCAAAAACTTGCCCATATAACGAGATGTAGATGACCTTATCTATCTTGCTTACCGGTATAACCTTTTTATGGGCGATTCAGTATCAGGAAAAGGGCAATTTTTCGTCTTGTATAGCCCCCTCACATCACGTACTCCTCATAAGATGATGTCATCAAGTAGATAGCAAGTTTTTAGGTCGACAACTTCCGATTATCAAAGCTTTAGATTTAGATGCTCCTCTGACAGACACTGAAATGGCATATAATTGATGTTATTGTACTATATGGCTTATAAGCTTTCCGTTGATATATAATTCAGTCTTTTTTCAGATCGGATATGGGTCTTTAACATTGTACCCCATCCTCCTTAATAAGTGCTTCTTATCAATTGCAGAAGAAATGCTTTAGGGTTTCAATGTTTCCTCATTAATTCTTCTTTTCACAATATCCCCTCACTATGCATAATATCCTTGCAAATTTCAAAGTAGGAATCTATATGGAACTTCCTCCCTGAGGCATGCATTTATATCTTTCAGATCAGGACAAGTTTGGTCATATCACCATGGTAACAAGACGTCGTTTTTGTTCCTTTTCTTTCTTTTTCTGTTTTTTTTTCTTCATCATGCCCATAATACTCTTCAAGCACTTCTCTTGATGTAAAACATTAATCCGTGAGAGAAGAAATACCCAACGGGCATTCACATTAAGAAGAAAGTTAGGCACATTTTGCATAAAGGATGTATAAAGACTCCTACATATAATATGGCAATAGCTATATATCCAAGGGATAGGAATATAAAGGAACATTGGATGATTTAACAAGTTTTTTGGAGGTCTCTTTTCAGCTGTAGGTAGATGATTTCATAATTATTCAGCTGATTTCATAGTTATTGTTGTCACCTAGATCTTTTTTTGTTCCTTTTTTTATTTTCGGCCTTCTCTTCTTCCTCCCCCCCCCCCCCTCTCTCTCTCTCTCTCTCTTTCTTTCTCTCTCTCTCTCTCTTTCTCCCTATTTCACTTTCTCTCAATTTCTCTCCTTACTTTCACCGTCTCATAATTCTCTTTGCTTTCATCCAACAACCCCCTCACTCCTCAGATTCTTATCCTCGAAGCTGAACTTTGCTTACCCTCCGCAATCTCCTGACATTTTCCCCATCCACTGACATCACATAAACGTCAGCAAAATTCCCACGCACGGTCGTATTGTTAGTACTCCCCGATCCCAAAAGGTTACAAGATATTAGGGGCCCATCATCTGGAAGCCAGCATCGTTTAAAATTAGAAGACAAACTTTCTTCAAACTGAAAGAGACTAATCGTGAAGGGTATCACAAATAATCCAAAATGTCACATACGTTTGTAAAAGCAAAGGCTGCTTTGTTTGTTTTTGTCCTTTATTAGAACAAGATGAAGAGTTTGTCTGTGCCTAGAAGGTTTTTCTTCAACAAAATAGGATTTATTTCAGCTGCTAAAGAGCAGTGAAGTTAAAGATAAAGAACAGTTATGGTCATGCGATTGCATTTTGAAAGAAACTTTGTGGAATCAATCAGAAAAGGTTGATCATCTAGCATATAAGTATTGGTGTGTACTGCAAGGTTCTGGAATCATCAAAATGATAAGAAATTTGGCCCAGTCTTGGTAAAGTAACAAGCACTGTACACAGAAAGATGTATATGGGACTACAATGTACACAATATCTATCAGGTCCAAATAGATATAATATTTTACCAAATATATCAATTAGTAGGCGGTTTCTCTGCAAAATTTGTATCATTATGCATTAGTCAAAACATATTCTTTCACATGATTGGTAATAAGAGCTTCCATTTCATTTTTTGAGAGGGGGGCGTTCCAAAACTGGTCTTCACCTTGAAAGTGCCTTTGATTTTTTAGAGAAAAGTGCAACATATTTCTTGTTTAAAATGGTAACTCTTCTCCTCCAAGGTTGAAATAAAGAAAAATTTGTAGGAAAATTGCCTGCAGTTGAGCATGTGTTAGAGGATGCGTACGTCAAGTCAAATAAGTCACTATATTATAAACTGACATGTAAATCTCAAATTCGGCCAAAGTAGGGACTTAATCTCCTTTTGTCTTCCATTTCTCCTTTCATCATAATCAGAAGTTAATGTTGCAAAACCCTGACAGATGTTCTGGGACTCCCTACCTGTCACAGAAGGACACGGACGAAAGATGATGAATGCATTTAACAGGGAGCCAATGTTCCAGAGTAACACCCAACCTGTGCAACCTGACACCAAAATGATCAGGTGGGACTGGGCTGATGATCTGGGGGGAAATGATTTAAAGACGTGCAAAGTTTTTTTTGAAAAGTTTTAAAGTTAATATGGAGAAATGATCATGACTCTTTTTCAAGGAAGACTGTCTCAAAGTCCTTGATTGTTGATGTGTAGAAAATAGGTATTCTTGGAAAACAAGGAATTCTTTTATTCCACAAAAGGGAGAGGTGAAAAAACTGGCTAAAAACAAAAGTCACTGACACATATTAAAAGTAGAGAACACAGGTAATGTATAGTCTAATCAACCTTGATTCTTTTTTTTTTATCATTTTTCTTTGCCGTTTACAAATTTATTTACTTAGATATCATGCATTTGCATCAAATTTATTTTGAGAAGCATTTATTTCCAGTATTTGATCTACAGGTAACTTTGTACATTTGATTGATTTTCTTTTAATTTGATTCTTTTTTCATTACCAAAACTCAAAACCAGGCCTATGCCTTTAAGATGTCACTCTGAGATGATTTATTTGAAAAGAATATTAAATGGAGATAACATCTGTGTCATATTTTGAAATTAACCAAAAAGTAGTATGCATGGCTGAATCCTAGGATACAATCAGGTATCATTGCAAAAGATGGAAAATATCAGGCATTTTGAGGCTTAATGAAAGACAGAATATCAAGAGTCAATTGTCTCTCTTTTTGAGAATTGTTATGATGTATTTAAGAAGAAAATTGTATTTCTAGTTCAAGTTCAAGTTCAAGTTTTATTTATCTTTCTTTCATAACACACTTTACAAATAAGACATGAATATAACAAGTTTACAGAATATGGCGTTACAAAAGAAAGATGAGGTGACCTTGGTTGAAAGCAAGGCTTGTGGATTTAAGGTCCCTCATGAGTAGCTTATGAATACGTCCTAAAAGAACAAAACTCGTCAGATAAGAATAAATGCATACATTTAAGTGCTGACAAAACTAAACTAACTAAACAACTGATAAAATATAAACATAAATAAGTATAATAAAATCTACTGACTACTAAATAAAGGCTATAAACAAGAGAAACAGGAAAATACAACGAGCAACAGGACTGAAACACAGACAAAAACAAAAAAAAGACAGACAGATGAATAGATGTGAGAGATGGGAGTAGAATTATGCTGACCTATATAGTAATTAATTTTCTTAAAATATTGATCACAACTATAAATCTAGACGATATCGACTCAAATATAGTAACTTCAGTTTGCGCTTAAATACATAAATACTGACTGATTGCGCTATTCTTGGTTCCAGGGAATTCCAAAACCTAGGTCCAGTGGACCCCACAGTAGTAAGGGCAAATTGCGTTCTAACAAGAGGCAAGTGATATGCTTGCGCCTGACGTGTGGAATAACTATGAAGGTACCACGTCCCATTTGCAGGCCCCAAAAAATGAAAAGGTTAAATTCCAACGGCATTTGAAAGATAATACTAATTTAGAACTTCCCTTAAAACGAAAGGGCTTGAAAATGTCTTTAAGTGGGAAAATAATGACCATTAGTAATTTTGGGGCCCATGTAGCAAACCCTGAACAAAACAGGTCCTTTAAAGTCCTTTAAATTCCTATCAGGCACCTTTTAAAGATTGATTAGTTCAGCAATACCCCCCCCCCCCCCCCTCCCCCCCCCTCCCTGTGGCAGACTATCTCCTGAAGATGTGAATGTACTTATTCTTTTAAATCTTACATTTTCTTACAGAATGATTCTTACAGAATACTTAATTCCATCTCATTATACCACCAGTATTGTAATACTTTTCAAGAGCAATACTACAAAAATGTTTTTCTCTGGAAAGTCTGTTATATCTTATTTCTTTAGTTCTTTCATTTTATAATTCTCTGCACTCTTGTAGTTATACTTTTCAGTCTTAATCTTCATCTTCCAAATTCATGCCCCCCCCCCCCCCCCCCCCCCATTCCCCTCTCCGGATTTCACCTTCTCTCTCGTTCCCTCTCCAGTTTAATATAATTTTATACGTTTGTGTCCCCCAACAAAAACAACAACAACAAAAAATTCTCTCTCTCTCTCTCTCTCTCTCTTTTTCCTCTCTGTCTCATCAATATTTTTTCCAACTCTGCATACTTTTGATATTCCCAGAAGACGCACATATTAAATGGATTAAATAAAAGTTTTCATGACAGACATTTCTGAGCACCCATCCCCGTCTTGCGTTAAAAAATCTGATCATTCCTTTAAACACAACTTAAATAATGGACAACAAAGTAAAAATATTTATAAGGACACTTTTTATTCACATAAGCCAGTATTAATAGATCAAGATAATTTCTTGAGAATATAACCGACTGACTGACGTTAGAAGAGTTGAACAACTTCAACCTCTGACGCAGGACGAGGGAGCGGAAAGTACCAATCTAGATGGCTACTCAAGACCGGTAATTCCAGTTTGAATTCTTGTACTCGTGTGTACCCTCAATGACATCATCAAATACAAATCAAATCGACTTGGCAAATAACTCTTTAATTTGGGCCAATTTGTGGCTGAGCCGAGCTGAGGCGAAGGAAGACAAGTGGGAACTCTACTCGACCCTGGCAGAGTTCAATGTGAACAGTGCAGCTTGCAATTTGCTTCATCCTGTTCACACTTCCAAATTCAGCATAAGGCTCTAGAAAAACTGTGTAGCTACAGAATAAGTAGTAACAAAAATTCCTGTCTGAATTTCGTACACCGAAACATCTTACATGTAAAATGCTGTACAGAATCAGATTCCCCTTCTCGTCCTAATGTTGTATTATATAGGGGAGGAGAGAACTTGCCATTTTATAGTTGATTGGCCAACTGTTCTGTCAAATGACCTCTTAATTATGCAATGTTTCTTGATACGATATCCCTTTTCATGTGTGCGTGCCCCTTTTGCTATACAACGATTATATTTCTCTTTACGCGACTTTCATATAATTTCCCTCTGGTCTGAAGAGGTCATTAGGTAGCTACTGCTGCAAGCTGATGCAAGGCCAGCAGGGATAATGCATGAATATTTCAGTCACCTGCACTTGTAAATCTTGTGGATTCCCTTTGCGTCAAGAAAAGATTTCTCTGGATTTATTTATTTCTCTCTTTCTCTTTCTCTATCTCTCTCTCTCTCTTGCCATCTTGCTATCTTTTCCTATCTATCCCTCTGTCTCTTCCTCTCTCTCTCTCTCTCTCTCTCTCTCTCTCTCTCATATGAACAAATTTCGGGCATCTGCTCACGCGGTCTCGCTCCGCGGTCTACAACACGTGAAATCGTCTTTGAAAATGCGCTAAGTGTGCAAAGAAATGCTCCTACAAGGAAAACAAACTTTGATTTCACACCAGATCGGGTGGAAATCACATATTCAATTACTGTTCTTTCCACTGATACCAATTTCGAACTGATTTGTATACTGGAAAATAGGGCCTTTTCGTCTTCAAAAATGGACAACAATCATTCAATTTGTGATTTCTCTATGGAGGTCACAGGAAAATTAGCCTTTTTCACTGGGGTTGTGTACTTCAAGGAGATAATGCTCGTAACTACTACTTGTTATTGGGCCAGATCGGACGCCAAAACATAGGGTATATAATCCCCTGCCGTCTGATGTAACACATAATTTGATTGGTTGTCGAGAAATTAGGGCCAATTTCAATCCAATAAAAAGAAGCTTTCTGAAATTTACGCATCGACCTCCGTAATTTATGCATTGTGCGTAAGCGAAGTTTTTACACAGCGGACAATGAGGCTTACACACCGTGCTCGCAGCCGTGCGTATTTCGACCACACATTTGACTCAGCTCCGCGGCGATGGAAAAGACACATTTTATGTTGATTTCAGCAATTTACTGAAGGGAATTTAGATATTATGGACGATCTTTTACAAAAAAAGTGTGTAGGGATTAGATTATATCTTTCACGAGACACTGAATTCTTTAGTTTTCCTGAAATTTAGCAAATTAATGGCACTCTGACTCGCTTTATGAGCAGATCTAAATATTCATAGTCGATCTGCTAGTGAAGGAATCGCGTATTCATATTGCAGGGTGATCCCGCCCATCTTAGACGGAGGGATTATAATGGACTTATGCATTGTGATGTGCATCTGCATCTACTAGACTAACATATATAATTTCCTGATTTGTTTTCTTTTTTTCGGGAGAAGAAGAGGGAAGAGAGAGACATGGACAGAGAGAAAGAGTTGACAAGTCACGCTCGCACAGCGGTGTTGACATTCACACTCTCACCAGTTTTCTACGATAAACCCCTATTTCATAAAAATCGACGAGTCCGGCACCTTGGTGTTACGCTCTAGTGCACTCGATTGTTCGTCGTCTATGTGGGAGGTACACAAAATGCCTCATTGATCTTTTGGCCGAATGTGGGTCAAATTTGTTCATATGCTCTCTCTCATTCTTGCTATCTCTCTGTCTTTCTCTCTCTCTCTCTCTCTCTCTCTCTCTCTCTCTCATTCTTGCTATCTCTCTCTCTCTCTCTCTCTCTCTCTCTCTCTCTCTCTCTCATTCTTGCTATCTCTCTGTCTTTCTCTCTTTCTCTTATATTTCTCTTATTTCCACCCTTCTGTATTATGGCTCTCTCTTTCTTCCTCATTTTCTAATAGTTTAATTTTTCTTTCTCTACTCAATTGTTTTAATTTTGTCTACTTATGTCTCCCATCTCATTTTCTTTGGTCTATACACATGCACATACACTCTCTCTCTCTCTCTCTCTTTCTACAGCTAATCCCTGTTCTTTTGTCCTTCTTTTTCTCCTTTGGTCTGCCTATATCTCTTGTCCTTGTTTCTCACCCGTACTCTACCCAGTGTCTCTCCTTCTCCTCTTCCGACTCCCTTCACTTTCATCTCCTGCAGTCTCCAACTTTTCTAACACCATTTATTTCACCCATCTGTCCACCACCACCACCACCCCCACCACCATCACCCCCCCCCCCCCCTCCCCCTCCCATCACCTTGTCTCACTCTCTCATATCTCACTCTCCCAGCTCTCGACGCTGACACATATATGATCCGCAAAAATCATAAATGTGTTATCAAATTGGTATGACCGACTCTGGCAGCTGACATCTTGAAGATTAACAGGCAAGAGAAAAAAAATGGTGCTAAAGAAAGCTCTAGTTCTCCCTTTCACACTACCAAATTAAAAGTATAGCTGAACACGAAAAACCATATAGCAGTATGAGTAAAATATACAATGTGATCTCTAGGGCACGAAACATATAAATATTTATAACCAAAGGTTGTAAAGTGAAACAAACTTTTGGACATGGTTTCAAACAAAAAATTGTCAGGATCTGTTCATGTCTGAATGTCTTATCATGCATTAAAACTCACGATGGCTCAGCGGTAGAGCAGTGGTCTAGTAACTGGGAATTCCTGGGTTCAAAACCAAGTCAATGCGCTAGTGCCCTTTGGTAAGGCATTAATCCTTATTACCAAGTCCCTCAGAGAGGACTTAAAGCCATCGGTCCCGCGGTTGCTTACTTATTAATACAAGCATACAAATGTATTCTTAGCAGTCAGGCAAAACAAACAAACTGTGGAACTGGTTGGGGTTTATCAGGAGTGAGCACAGACAATTGGCCAACTATCATGGGTGACTCCTGTCAACTGAACTCTACAAAACTATTTGTTAATTTGACGTTTCTTTATATATGATGTTATCAAGTGTGTAAGCCCTTTCGTTATATCACTCTTTGCACAGGGCTCCACACTAATTATTCTATTCTGGAAGAAGTCCAGGGGGGTGTTTCACAAAGAACCTAAGTTGAACTTAACTCTAAGTTGGAGCTAAAAATTATGAAGAGCCATTTGCAGCCTTAAAATAAAATATATTCAAGAGCAAAATTTCAAGTATTGCTTTTCATAAATTCCACATCAAGAATATGAATGATTTGAATCAACATTTTATGCCTTTTAAAATAACTTTTACAAAATATTTGTAAGATGCTAACAGCTTTCCATAACTGTTAAGTCCAACCAGATCAAACTTTTTAGAGTTCCATATTGATGTTCAAAAACATTTGTCATTTAAACTGCATTATTGTATCTCCTCAAAATTTAACTACATTACTGTATTTTGTCATAATTTGCTTTCATTTCTCTGTAATTGACTTGGATAGTGATTGATTATGATTAATCTTGTCCGTATTTTGATATTTCTTTAATTCATGAATTAGTAGTTATCTGTAATTTTGTTGTTTTATCATTGTAAAGCGCATTGTTATTTTCTCTGAAGATTAAATGTGCTATAGAAGTCTAGGTTATTTTTAATATTACTATATAGATGAGAGCTATTAAATAGATATTAAAATCCTAAAATCTCAGGGATCCAGGCTAAGATTTTGGGCACCCATGAGTCCAGAGGGGTGTTTCACAAAGATCCCAAGTCGAACTAAACTCTAAGTTGGACTTAAATATTATGGAGAGCCATTTGTAGCTTTAAAAAAGAATATATTCAAGAGCGAAAATTCAAGTATTTTACACTTTTTATAAATTCCACATCAAGAACATGAAATCACCTTGATAATAGAAAATATGAATGATTTGAATCAACATTTTTTTGCCTTTTAAAATAACTTTTACAATTTTGTTTTTTTAGATGCTAACAGCTTTCCATAATTGTTAAGTCCAACTTAGAGATAAGTTCAACTTAAGATCTTTGTGAAACACCCCCCTGGACCTCAGTATCAAGCCCAGGGGCCCGTTTCACAAAACCTTTTTTTCAATGACAAATGACAAAAATCAGTGACAAATCTGCTGATAACCAATCAAAAGCAAGGATTTCAGTAGCTTATAACAAAAACTGTCATTTGTCACTGATGACAAGCTTTGTGAAACGCCCCCCCCTGGTGTAAATGACGTTTGTATAAATTTCCTCCAGTGTGAACAGGTCATAGGAAGGGGGGAAATAAAATGGGGCAGGCCAAATGGATGTAATGTGCCTTAATAGGAAACAGGTTGCTATGAAATTTGAACAAATCATGAGGCTTAATGGTAGGGGCCCATATGGGATGTGAGTGCTGTGCTATCACTCTCCAACTACATTAGTCTATGAGAAACACATGCGTACATTAGGTGCCTGGGGTTTAAAGGGAATATATCAAACAATTTAACTTTAAAGGTAATGCAAAGCTTCAGGAAATTTTGAGAATTGGATGGATAGTAATTCTTTAAAATTTTGATATATTTGGATGCCCCAGTGGATGTATTATGGAAAGTAGAAAATGTAGCCCCTAAAACACTTCTGCTTTAGAGAAATTGAATAATAAAAAAATTACTGGTGCTCCCGCTAAATTTCAAATATTTCAAATAGCGCCTAAGGCCATTCCATGGTAGCAGCGACCATGAAAATCTCAGAATATCCAGATCTGATATATAATTTCCAAACAGGAATAGCAAATCGGTCGATTGTGGTCAAGAAACATTGTTTTAAACATGAGTAATAGTCTTCTTGAGAGGGCGCTATAGAATATAAAGAATTTATTATTTACAATTTCATCACTTTAGACTCGGATTTCAACCGCAACAACGATCATTGAATATTGTAAATGTTCATTTGAACCAAATTCATGAACCCATACCAAAACTTTGTATTACCTTTAGACAAATTCTGAATTGAAATACATTGCAGGTAGTAGTTCGGTGACTCAATGGCTCAGCGGTAGAGCAGTGGTCTCATAAAGGAGAGGTCCCGGGTTCGAAACCAAGTCAATGCGCTCATGCTCTTTGGCAAGGCATTGATCCTCATTACCTAATCCCTCGGAGAGGTCGTAAAGTGGTCTCTTACATGTAGTTGCTTACTTACAAGCATACACATGCTTTTGTAATAGCAGTCAGGTAAAACAATAATCACCTATTTTGGAGCATTGAAGTTGACCAAAGGTCTATAAGGGCCACAAGAGCAAGCGTCCTGCATTTGACTGATTCTGACATTTTCTTGTGGCTCTAACTCCATACCAGGGTTTTGTGGTGTAAATTTACATTGTCGTATAGTTTCTTTGACTGTTGCACTGAAACCTTCTCAAATATCTAATCTTTCTCTCCAACTACATGTACATGTAATTAATTAATTCCTTGAAATGCTAGAGCGCCATAATGGGAGCCATGCTAAAGCCGGAGTAATAATTGTGCACTGCCAGGAGCGTCTGACAGACATGAGCTCTTTTAAAAAAAATGCTTTTATTACTGTTATTATTATTATTAAGAGTTAAAATTAACCTTAAGGCACAGTACATTAAGACTTTTTTCAAATGATGCAATTAAAAACGAAACTACATATCAGAAGATCTATATCTTTCCATTAATAGCTTTGAGGTGTAAAGCCTAATTTTAGAAATGTAGATTTTAGACGCTCCTAATCAATTATCAAGGATCGAGACAGGCAAGGTCATATAGTCTTCAGCAAATTCATTCGTAAACTGTGAGATTAGTTTTAGAGCAGCCATAGCATAACCTTCCTTATAGGATTCCTTGCTTCCATGCTGGAAAACATATTGTACACTCTGTTTTCTGAAAATACGCCTGGCTGGAATGCTCCCCAGGGAGTGGAGAATGTGCATACATTGTGTGCGGGTAAGCCTGAATCCTATGACCGGGGTAATAATATATATATATATATATCTGTAAAGCGCTTTGAGAGGGCCTTCAGTCCTGAAAAGCGCTATATAAGAACTAGATATTATTATTACTATTATTATTACCTTCCTGACTGTAGCCTTGCTTGTTTCATCTCGACTTCTTACGGTTCGTTGAGATATGACATGGTAAACCACATGCAAAAAAAACATACCATGTTTCTTTGGTTTTAACAAAATTGTTCATTTGATTTTTTTACAATGAATAATTTCCTATACGTTCATGAAGAAAAGACTTGTATTCTTGTTTCTTTTATAGGATGATGCCTATAGACATATATGGCTTTAATGTACAAGAAAACATGCCTTTTAATAATCCTGGCAGGGGAACCAATAGCACAGCACAGCATGGATATGAAGAAGCGGCGACAAGAAAACCTTGTCTTCCAAATTCAAGCGTCAAGATTCAGATTCACAGATTTAGAACAATATCCTACAGAGAAGCGTGAACATTAGTATTCTTGAGCTTTTTGTCTAGCCGTGGGACGAGCAAATCAGTCATATGAGCTTTCTACACTAATGAATTCCAGGCATCCATTTCCCCATTTCTTATGAATATCATGAGGGGATCCCATTCATTCGATACCCCCTTGGCTATCGCCTTAACCCTACACACACAAGGCCTGTCTTCACTAGCTCGAGATTGCCAAATATCCCGCTAATTGTTCTACCCCGAATGCAACTAATTTGCGTCTTCATCAGCCCAAAGTTGCAATTAACGGGATATTTGGTCGTGATTGTTATCTCAAGATATCCCACTATTTGTCCAGTGCGTCTTCACCAGACCGAATACTCGCACTATGCGCGAACGCTGAGCAAAATATCTCGAGCTTTTTTCTCAAGGTCAAGTTTCAAGTTACGAGGTCGAATCTCGAGCTGATGAAGACGCGATCTGTAACTTCAGGATTATTTCCAAAATCAGAAATAGCAGGCTATTTGGCAATCTCAAGATGATGAGGACGCGCCTACAGAGCCACTTCATCAAGTATGCACTAACACTGTCAGTGCAGGAAAGTGGGAATATCCAGAAGAGTGAGCCTGAATTTGTTTTACACGTAAATTTTCTTCCCGCAAATCCTGCTTGAAAACTGAGCTACATAACTGAACTTAAATAAAGGGGGAACTCGCCTACAAATACGCTTTAAGGATTGTGTATGTACTGTAAAAAAAACCTTTGTCTAAATCCTGCATTCACTTGTGTTTTCTTTTCTTTTTTTTTAAATTTGCTGACTAGATCACACCATGAGTGATTTAAAGCATGTAATTTTTACAGTTACACATGAGAGAATATTTTCATCTGTCTGAAACAAGAATGGAATCAACTCTACATGTATGTTAGAGTAGATGAGTAAAAACCCTTCAAGCTCCAAACTGATGAAAGTTCACAAAGTATTACAAAAGTTCAATAATTTTAAAAACTAAAGACTTTTAAAAGCTCAAGATAAAGCTGAGTTCTGGTCATGTGATTGCAATGTAAAAGAAAGGTTGTGGAATCGATCATGTGGCATATGTAAGTATTGGTGTGTACTGCAAGGTTCTGGAATCATTTAAATGATAAGAAATTTGGCCCAGTCTTGGTAAAGTTATAAGCACAGAAATATGTATATGGGACTACATGAACATGTGGCATAAAAATCCTTCCTGATTTTATGCTGTTACATGCCATATTTAGAATATTAAGGCATTTAAGGGAACATGTCTTATCTGATGTTCTTCCACACCTGCATAATAAGAATGATAACACTCACAAATTATTGTTCACCTCTTCCCAGAACTCAACCTTCTCTTTAATGACTTTATTGATACATGTATCTAACCCTGATGTGAAACTACTATTTTTATTTCATTATTTCTAAAATATTGATAAGTTGATTTCTGACCTGACTGCAAAGAAAGCAGGAATAAACATGAAGAATCCAAACTCTCTCAGCACAATAAATAGTTGCTCCCCTGTCTTTAAGACTTTGAAGGTCCATCAAAGCATACTCCTTTCTATGTCAAAACTGATAAGAGGACTGTGGTAAATCTGCGATGATCACAGCATTTATCGCATCTTCAAATTGGCACTCTTTTGCTTTCTAAAGTAGATGGTAAAACACTATATCCTTTTCTGCCCTTTTTTTTTGGTCTCTTCTCCAAACAGTGCTCCAATATTTGCTCTGGCAACGATTGCTCTGGGCTTTATCTCGTCAAAAGTATACCATACCTGCCAACATTTAAAATATAATTAGGAATTTCTAGCACGGTATGCCCTCGAAAATAAGAAATCTGTACCCTTAACAGGCGTTGGCACATGCAGCGGCAGTGTAACTGGCAATACACGGTAAATCTGTGTAAAAAAGCGTATACAAATTTGCTGCTCGATTATGCAGCCATCCAACCCATGCAATACATGAACTCTCAAATCGTGAAACATGATAAAACAAGCATCATGTGGCTTTAGCACCAAAACATTTTATTTATTTTTATTTTATTTTTTTAATCTGAATATTCCTAACTTTAGGTCCTAAAATATTCTGGATAATTTGTAAGGATTGGCAGGTAAAGTCTACGTGTAGAGTAGCGGATAAAAAGAGACGGGATCGCTGAGCAATTTAGCTCTTCAAAGCTCCAAAAGAGCTCTGGTAAAAAAAAAGTGAAAATACTTCTAAATACAATATCGCTGTGAGAAAAATCGCACTTAGACAAAACCAAATCTTAAAAGAGCTCCTGTGACCAAATTTGTTACACTGGTATAGGGGAACATGTATGTTCAGGGTCGCAATCACGTTTTAGGTATTGTGTTTTAGGTATTGGGTTGCAGTTATGTTTGGTGTTGGGTTCAGGGTTGAAGCTACCATACATGTGTAGGAAACTACTTTGGATCAATTGTCGTGGACCAAAAGTCACCCAACCTATCCAAACACACTACGGTATTCACCATTTAACACTATACATGTACTTCACACATTAATTTCATTAATCAATTAACGCAATACCAGTACATCATCAAGCTAGTTTCAGCTAGTTCCAGCTAGTTCCAACTAGTAATAGGTGTTGTAAGAGCAGAGAATGTACCAAAATTTGGCTAAATCTGATCACACTTTGAATAGACTGCTACTAGCTAACTGCTACTATTCTCGTAATCACCTGTTTTACTACATGTAAATCCACTCCTGAAGAAAAATTAGTCAACAAGGTCTCATTTCCTAGTTTAAAACTTCTTTTTCTCTGAAAAGAAATTATTGGTAGCTGGTTATTGGTTATCGGTTATCGGTATAAGAAATTTAACTGGATTCTAATAGCCTAAACACTACAAAAAGAAAGCGAAAAATGTATGCCTGGCTGCCTTGCTAACAGGATCCAGTTGTCCAAATATTGCTAAAATCATCCTAACAATTGGATATTTTACCTTTTTTATGAATTTTGAACACACAATCTGATATAGGGCAAAAATGTTCCGATATGCCTTACTAGATGCAAATTTAGTATCATGCAAAACATGAAACATGAGCAGAGGGTTCAGCAGTAGAATGAGAAGAGGTCCAAAAGAAGATTCAGACATGCCCCGCCGATATAAAACCTGGATGCAATTTTGGAATGCGAACAGGGTAAAATGGTTCACCTGAGCAGCAGGAAGAAGCCTCCTAAATGTGAACAGGTCCGTTGATGGAACCCATCTGCCCTCAGGTATTCCAATGTGCGTGTTACCTGAGGAATTTAAGACCCCTTTACCTGGAAGCCTGACCGCTATGATGGTCGTCTTAACCCCTACAACCCTGCCCCAGCCATGAACCTATAAGTTCTAGGGAACGGAGATACCGGTGAGTAAAAGGTCACATCATTGGCCATTTTCTGGTTCTATTGCATAGGTTTCTTCCTATTCAGCCTTTCTCTTCCGTAAGTTCCATTGCCATATTTTCTTTTTAAAAGAACAGTTTAAACTGATACTTTATTACCTGATTAATTAAAGACATCTTAACCAGAAAACCTGGCCATCTTAACTAATCCGACCCTGCCCTAGTCATAAAACTTGAAGAGGACACTAAAAAAAAGATGACTTTAGGCCAGGAAGGGAAAGGGGCAGATACTGATGTTCAGGATCTTTTCAATGTCACTCTGGAACTTTTAGCATTGTCCAGTTTTCCTGACCGGACAAAGATGGCTGCCTCCAACCCTAACTATGGACCTTCTAGGGCACAGGGGATAGTAAAGAAGGAAAGCCAGTTAGCAAAAGTTTAAGGGAGGTCCACTATTGCCATGGATATTGGCGTTTTCTGGTTTTAATGTGTAGTTCTCTTGCCATTCACTGTTTAAATCTTCCTTTGCCACACTATCTTTCTGAATGAGCAGTAAAAACCGATAATTTGCCTGAGACGCCTTTACCTGGCTGCCGGACTGCTGTGCTGACTATCTTAACCCTTACAAGCCTGCCCCAGCCATGAACCTTACAGAGGATACTAAAGAAGGATAGCTTCACACCTGTGAGCAAACTGGAAAGCCTCGATCGTTCTGGACATTTGCTATTTACCCTTGCAGGGGATACTCACGATTGTACCACCTCACTTTTTAGTTATTAAATATTTGAAGGACAGTACAGCCATACTTTGCACACGGCACTAAAGCACCATATAAAGTGTACGAATATACTCAGTTTAGAGGCTGTACTCAACTGGAAGAAGAAAAAGAAGAAAGAAAGGACAGCAGTAATAGGGAGAGCATCTATTACTCTTGACATTTGTCATTTCCTGACTCTCAATAAGATAGCAAACAATATCAGTACTTTAAGTTAGAAATAGATGGCAACTTCTGTACATGTACAGTAGTAGTAAAATGGTATAGAAGCTTAAATGGATATCAGAGAAGGAGTATAGACCGATCTAAATTAAGCTTTCTGCACTTTTTATGAATTTGTAGGCCTACGTGTACATAACGTTGTCGGATCATACATTATTACTAGAATAGTAAACTCAAAATCAATGTGTTATGGACAATGTTATAGGACATCTTATGTTATAGGACATGATATGTCTCAGGTATTGTTGCTTGGAAACATGAGAAGGGAAGGGTTAAGAGCGGCTTGCCCAGGTGTAGTTGGTAAAAATACTCTTGACACCTTCCGAAAACAAACATGGCGAAATAGGTCAATCAGAAAGGATTTATCGCTTGAGTCGTACATCATCACCAAATGATCTAAATCTGTCAAAACAAGCGCATGGTTATGTCACTTTCAAGTTCCCTTCCCAGATGTAATTTCATCCCCTTCATACACGGAATTCAAGGTGTGGGGCTAGGTGTCTTGCTAGGGACACATGGCTTGAGTCATAGCAGTTGGAAAGGGTTTGCAGACAGGAAAATACCCTTGCTGGCTGTATAGTAAGGAACTAAAGCTGAACTGTCAAGAAGTTCTAAACATTGGCTGAATATCAAACTGTTTACAAGAATACTTTCAATACATCATATCATGCCCAAGGTAATTGGTGGACCTGTTTACAACCAGTCATAGATTTTATCGTACATTTGTTTTTAATCGGTTATCGATTCCAGTACGTTTAATAATTGTGGGGAAAGGTTATAGCTACAGAGAGTGACTATATACACACAAGAAACAAACAAGAATTGAGTAAAAAAATAAAAACTCAGAATGGGTTTCAGAAATAATAGAAATTTTTGGGCTCACTTAAGACTGCACATATTATGTGTGAGTTGATTAGAGAGTGGGAGGTGCTGAAATAGCAAATATATTCAACATTCATTGTGGAAAAAGTTCGTTTCAATGTTTATTGTTGTACATTGCTCTTTTTCAACATCTTCAGGGAAAGAATGTTGCAGGAAAACATGAGAAAGGGTTAGAAAGCTATGAAGTTTTAACATTTTGATCGATCAAACACAATCTGATATCACGTTGAATACCCTCGTGAGCAGCACATCTTATTTTGTATCTAAAACTGATTAAAAAAATTGTAGCAGAGAAATTCTTTCTATAAAATAAGAAGGACACTTGTTACACCCTTCTATGGAATTGATCTAGTGCTTATCAATAACCAAGAGATTGTGTCGCAGTTTACGGATACAAAACAGCTGGAGAGCCGATACCTGCAAATACAAATCATCTGGTGGCCAATTTGTGTTTGATTCGTTACAAATTTGAAGATTCATACATTTACATGTACATGTACACTGTAGATATTTATTTGACATTTAGCCTACAGACTTTTATTTTGGCTGGTGTTTTTCATTATTTAAGCCGAATTGTCTGAGTGAGCTTTAATACACTTTACTATGTTTTTTTCTTCATTATTTCCCTCATTTCTAAAGGAAACTTATATCTCATAATATCTCATGATCTTTTTTTTTCCAGTAGTTTTGCAATAACTGTTTTGGATTTGACCTCAGGTCGTTCACTTCAAAAAGCTAAATCATATCTTACAATACATCATTTAAAGAATATATATTTATTTATATATCTTTCAAAATATGCTTTAGTTTACTTCTAACCCATGTGTTACAGACTAGGAAGACTAGGCCTAACGGTATCTCATATTACAATGCCAACGTCGACGAGAGATGCGGGCACATGAACATGATATTATCTTTCAGAATGGCATGAAACTTGGGCGTCTGTCATATGCCAACCCCAAAACACTCATGTCTTCACACCTGCAAACCATAAATATTTGCATATATTCATCAAAGCAAAATAAACAGAAGGAAGTAGTGATGGCGCGACCCCTGCATTCCTGGCACCACTCGGAATGTAGCTAAAAAAGGTTGAAAAGCATATAGGTCAGACCTGTAAAAATGTGTTTAATCTTTGATGTTTTCTTTCCAGGAAGGGTGTGACGTGAAGGGCGCATTTCTTTCACATTTTTTTTTTAAACATCCAAAGGGAGCACGAACTTCTATGTCATGAAGGAATTTGGCATTTTATGGCCACATTTGTAAAGATGTTAGTTTCAAAGGGTTGTCAAATAAAGCTGAAGTGAATGACGATCTCCAAAAAGGTCTTCAAACTCTAGAAATAGTCTTGTAAAATCGTCTGCTTCTATGGCGCTAATGCAATCCCCATCCCCTTCTCTCTCTTGAAATAGATACATGTAGGCTTATATGTTCTTCATAAAACTAAGAGTATATAGTATATTACATATCTTCCTTTTTTCTTTCTTTTTTCTTTCTTTTTTCAAGCTTTTTCTCCATTTAAAGATGCACAGGAGGGAGCGGTTAGCTCTGGTAATTAGTTCTAAAAGATCTCTGGTTAAAAATTAAAACCCCAAAAACCTCAAATATCATTGTAAGTAGATCATACAATTTTGTATACAACACCAAATCCTAAAAGCGCTTGCATAAAACAGAAAAGTATCTTTAACACTGTATGAATATAATTGCCCTAGCTGATATCTGGTTCTCCTCACCTGGTGACCTTTGACCCCCATCTCTCAGGTGGACAACTGAATTGCCACATTTGGCGATGACCTCTTGACCCCTTGGATAATGAGGACCAGACAGGGATGGAGTCAAGACAGGTACGGTCAGTGAGATACTTGATTTATGTCAACTCTGTTCACACAAGTATAATTTCAATCGATTTTCTTCATTTTCATTGCAGATGAAGTCACGTTTATAGCACAAAATGTTATACTGCAATGTGAATGCATTATGTTCACACATGTTGGTCAAGATTGTGCTTTCAATACAAAAAATCATCATTTCCTCTTTGTTTCTCTACATGCAGATAATTTTAAAAAGCAACATGACTGCATTCTGTTCATACGAGCAATTTAAACCAATTTTCTTCCGTTTCTGCTTTTTTTTCTTCTCTACAGGTGGAATCATACTGGCAGATAATTCTAGACTGAACTGAAAATGCATTCCATAAAGTACTGGGAGTTTTGAAATATCCCAGAATATTATGCCATGGGAACACACTAGCAAAGAAATTGCCTGGAGCAGTGAGATACCTACATGTATAGCTCTGTAAAGCCTCAAAAGAGCTCTGGTGGTGAAAGAAAACAAACAATGAAAACTAATACATAATACAGTCAAACTTGTTTTAGAGACCACCTGTATAGAAAGACCACCTGTCTACAAAGACCACATTCTTTATTTCCCTTGAAAATGATTTCTCATTGAAACATGTGTACAAAAGGAACCTGTACATAAAGACCACTTTTCTTTACTCACAAAGAGAAAATAACACTTTCACAACACCAGATCCACAAAGCATTCCCGCGATATCATGTATTTCAGACACTAGAACACACCTCATGTCCATACATCTATCAATCATTTTAATATTTTAATTTGTTGACATGTATATACTTGTTTGTCTTATGAAGGGCCTCAACAAAAACCAGTATTTATTTGCTGATTGGGCTACCCTTCTTTTTAAATATGTGTAATAAATAAATAAATGAATAAAAATCATACATTACACAAATGATATCTTTATCTTGAAAGTTTGAACCATGAAATAAAAGGTTACATTGACTTTGGAATACTCCAAAAGCAACAAAAAAAGTTCGGGGAAGCACAACTTTGAAATTTCTTATAAAAAAAGGTATTTTGAAAGGTGACAAAAGTATGAATTTGATCAGAGGCTAATTATTTCCACTTGAGAATGGGCACAAAGCAACATGCCCTGCTCAACAAAATAATGTTGGGCTTAATAGAGCATAAAATCAACCATTACTTCTTTGATGAGAAAGATTTTATCTCTCTCATTCGATCAAAGAATTCTCATGAATGTGGGCGTTTGATAATGGAATTTCAGGTGAAATACACTCAAAATAATCTGTGGATAGCCGTAGGGTTCATTAACTCACTAGTGTAGAAAAGGAAAGATGGAAAGTGCAAACAGATATGAGTAGGCGGGGGCAGATAATTCAAGTGACATTTCGGGATGTTAAAAGTTTATAAAGGTAAGGCCAAATAACAAAAATAATGTGTTTCTTGTCCGGACTTTTTTTAAAGGAGGCAGGGCATTACTATTTATTGTTTTGCAATTTGTTTTCCAAGATGGCTGCCATGCTAATTATAGCTGGCTAAGCCTATTTATTCACAGATATTGTGCTATGTGATTATATGACAAAACAAATGATTTGTATCACTTTAGAAGCTATTTAATCAAAAGTATATTACAGACTTTTTTTTTTTGGGGGGGGGGGGCTTATTTTTATATATATTTTTTTTCTTTCTAATTCTGAATAGTTAACAGTTTTAAAAAGGGAGGCGATGGCCAAAAAGGAGACGTACAGGGACGAGAAACACTTCATTTTTGTTATTTGGCATAAAGGATACCCTGTGAATATTGGAATTTTTAAAATGCAAACCAGGGAAAACGTCTTTGCATTTTGATGCAATAGAAAGGAGCTACAGTGTATAAGCAGAAAAGCAGAAAATTGCCTTTAGGTGAGCATGGAACAAAAATGTTGAAGGGGGCATTTCTTGTCAGGAGGGGCAAATCCAATGAGCACCCCCCCCCCTCCCCCATGTATACTACAGAAATTCAAAGTACTGAGAAGATAAAGTAGGGCTAGTGAATGAAATGTGCATTAAATCTTGCTAGAAGAAAAACTGGCTGCATTTATTTATTTGCATGAAAGTGGGAAACATTTCCAAATATGCCGCTAATCCAACAATATTGCCTCAAACTTCCAACCCAAACGGTCCTAATAATATTTACAAAAGTAAACTAGACTCTTTCTCTCATTCCCTATAAATGTATTTAAAATGATCTACGTGCAACTTTTCATCGAGGGACAGGTTTGGAGAAACCAAAATAACCGATAACGACACTCCTCTAAATCACAGGCATTTGAGAGATTTAGTAAAGCAACTCTGCATGGCAGTCTAAAGTAGAATTTAAGGGGGAAATACTCATCGATTACATTCAGATGTATTACATTCATAGAGGTAAATTCAATTAATTAGGGCAATCGCTGAGAGACTCACGTGCGTCTCCCACTCACCAGCGTCATCGCAGGGCCTACTGTCGTCACGGGGCGCTAAATTAGGAACCCGGAACGCCCGTTCTGATTGGATTGGATTACGGTGTAATCGGTCTAAATTACTAGCAGGCAGCATGCAGCTCGGTGGGCGACTCAGTGGTACCAAAAAGTAACTGAAATGTAGCTGAGCAGAGTTTCTGACTTTGTACAACTTTTTGTCAAAAATTTCTCAGCCAAACAATTACATACTTTCTCTCTGTATGAAAAGGGCCCAGCATCTCATCCTAATAAACATACTGAGACACTGATTTTCTAGACATCCTAAAGCTAGGCCTCCAAATGACGGAACACCACTTTGTTTGAAATTTAAATTCCCATCTCTGTTATCTCTACCTTTTTTGTTTCTTTTCTGTTTATGCTATTTCTTCTTTCCCTACATCCTTTCTTACTCTCTCTTCCTCTTTCTCTCTCTCTCTCTTTTTATCTTTCTCTCTCTTTCTCAATCTCTTTCTGTTTCTCTCTGTTTCTCTCTCTGTTTCTCTCTCCTCCACTCTATCTATCATCTATCTCTTTATCTTTCTCTCTATTGCTGTTTCTCTCTCGTTCAATCTATCTCCAGTATCTCTTTATCTCTCTATCTCTCTGTCTTTCTCTTCATTCTCGATCGCCAACTGCTCCCCTATGCTCTTCATATCTATGCCTAAGAAAATCAGCGACACAAGTCAATGAAACAAGGAATATCTTGCTATACCTCCATGCAGTTTCATTAGTTTTCATAGACCATAACTCAATTGACACACAAAAATACATCAAGCACTGATGAGGATTTTCTCAGTCTCAACTTTCATCATTTCTTTTCTCTACCTTTTTCTCTCAGGTTATCAAAACGTCTCAAACACAAGGTTTGGAAGACGGCCCCTTTTCTACTTCAACGGCCCTTTCCAATTCTTCCGGTGCTGGACGAGTTAACGATTCATTAGCTCCTCTCCACTTCCGCCTCCCTCCGATGAAGTGATAACGAAGGATAGAGACTCGGCTCAGCTCTCTTGGGGTGGAAAAGGGGGCAAGCTAGATCTGGGCTGCGCCGGCCGGGGCAGCGAATGTCGGGGGAAGGCCCTTGAACCAGATAAGATTGAATAAATTGGGAATCGTCTTACCTGGATAAGTATTCCAAGTAGGGTGCCCTCGATGAGAGGAGTTAAGTAGTTTCAGCGGATGGATACAATGATGATGTTGATGATGATGATGATGATGATGATGATGATGATGATGATGATGAGGAAGAAGACAGTGATGATGAAGGCAAAGTCAGTAGTAGTGGCTGATGGTGCAACAACAGTTTCCTGCATCAGCGGTGGTGTTCAACAGTTGGTTGATTTTTATGAAAACGGCAAGGGAGATGCGGAATCGGAAGCAAGCAATCTCAGGTAGTGACTCCAGTTTCAGGCCAGGATTCTCCAGAGACAGTGGTGCCAACTCTTAAAGAGATGGTTGAGTTCTGGGAAGAGGTGAAAAATAATTTGTGAACGTTATCATTGTTACTGTGCAAGTGTGGAAGAACATTAGATAACAAATGTTCCCTGAAGAGCATGGCTCTTTAAATGCCTTAATATTCTTTACCAAGACTGTGCCGAATTTCTTATCATTTTGATGATTACAGAACCTTGCAGTACACACCAATATTTACTGTTTATGCTAGCTCTATGATCAACCTTTTCTGATAGATTCCACACTGTTTCTTTCACAATGCACTCGCATGATCAGAACTCAACTTTATCTTTAATAACATATGCACACACATGACATAAAGGGAGATAGAGATGCAGAGAGGAAAGCCAGGAATTAAGAAATTACCAGTGGTGTTAATTTATTTAACTCTTGAAAATACAAGAAAAAGCTGTAGAAATCTATTTAAAAATGAAACACATGAAAAATTACTGCATTGAAATTTTCTGGGTTTGCTGCAACTATGACACATTCTAAAATGAGCTCCTGCAGTAATTTCTTCTTTTTATTTTCATGTACACTTATTAGAGGTTTAGAAAATAAAAACAAGATGGAAATGATGATAAGGCTAATATTCAAAGCAGTATTTGTACTTGTATGGTGTGATGCAAAGCATAACTTTAAGGGATCACTCAAACTATATTTTAAAATGATTTGTTCATTCAATGTAAAATCATTGACCATATGAGCTTGCAGAAACAAATATTTAATAAAGAGGCATGTGATCTAATCATATAATAATATTAACAGAAACTGTAATTGAAAAGTAAGATTGTGCATGAAAGTAAATTTGAATTTAGCAAACATTAAAAACTAAGAATGTACAGATATCAAGATATTTTTTAAACTTCTTAATCTGGCACTGCTGAATGTCAACATTTTACCCCCCTGCCAAACATATTTACTACTTTTTCCCCCTTCCACGTGTAGTAAAAGTTCACCAAGTCTCGAGTTAAAAAAACTATTTCTTCCCATTGCTCACATGCACATCACTTGAAACTTTGGATTAAAAAAATATTCATAAAGAAGGGAGAAGAAATTTGTTTGACCTTGATATAAGTTTTACTGTCTACCCTTGCTTACTGCAAAAGTTAATTAAACTCATTTTCACTGCAGCAAAACAAATTCATCACCCTGGAAGCAAGACTAGGCACAACACTTCCAAGCTGACACACAGACTATCATTTTCAGTTCTAAACGATCTTGTAACTGCCTCCCATAATTTCAAACATCTACGTACACAGGTACCCTCTAATGCATCTATTTCGGTTCCTTGCTCACAAATGTCAGCGTAAATCACGGAGAAAACCCATCTCTCCTCCTATGAACTCTCCTTGCACTAAAAGAAAAGAAAGTTGACCCTCCTAACGACGACGATTCAATACTTCCTCGACAAGGTACGCAGGGGTAAACAGAGAGCTATGATAAAGATAAATGTCACTTGGAGATATTTTGGTATAATTGATGAAAGGCACGCACCCATACCTGTGATTATCCACGTCTATCTGTTTTTGTGATGCATCCCTCATCCTATGTTTTTGCAAGGTTCCTTTGATCACTCTTAAATCACTAATTATAGCATTTTCTAGCTAGCTACGTGTAGGTGAACATGTTCATGCCTAACCATTCCTTCTCTACTTTTTCCCCCTCTTTGTTTTATCCTCCATATCCTTTTTTATTCTATGTTCTAAGTTTATCTAAAAGTGTAAAACTGAAACTCTTTATATCTCACCCTCTCTCCCCTCCTCTCCCCCTCTCTCTCTCTCTCTTTCTTTCTCTCTCTCTCCCTTCCTCCCCCTCTCTCTCTCTCTCTCTGTCACAATATCTTCATCTCCCTCTCTTCCCCTCCTTGTTGTTTTAGCTTAATTCTTTCACTTTTCCCTCTGTCCCTCACTCTCTCTGGACCTCCTTTTCTTGTCATATCCCCCAGCCCTCTATCTCCTTCCAATTCATTCTCACCACCCCAACCACCCCCCCCCCCTCTCTCTCTCTCTCTCTCTCTCTCTCTTTATCTACAGTATATAGCCTTCTATAACATGTCATCTCAATCTCCATCCCTATCTCTTTCCTTTCTTTCTCTCTGTCTTTCTCTCTTCCTCTCTTCCTCTAACTTACCTCTCCATCCCTATCTCTTCCCTTTCTTTCTCTCTTCCTCTCACTTCCTCATGTTCCTTTTACCTCTATACTTGCCTTAACAAATATGGCATTATATGTAGCGCTTCAACTTTGAATAGTTTTGAACCCAGAACCTTCAGAACAAGAGCCATGCCTTGTACCACCGAGCCTTCAACCCTTCCCCTTTTCTCCTGTTTCTTCATAGGAAAGGAAAAGCAACATTCTAAAATGATTTTCTCCTAACCATCAATCAAAATCACAAAAAGCAAGGTAAATACGTACATGTACATTCAGCAAATAAGCAGTTTGTAAAAATAGCAAGATTTAAAGTCATACAAGTACATGCATCCGATCATCTCCCACAAACGCCTTAGTAAATCTTCCCTCTTCCCCCATTCTAATAAATCTTGCTGCATCCTAAACATCTATTTAACGATTATCTCTTTTATCTCCATCTAATGATTCATGGTTAACTACTCCTCCCCAACCAGAGCATAGCATTACACCCAAAGTAGCTCTGCAAATATACAAGGGCCTTCTTAAAGTGACTTGGTGCCATTGTTGAAAGTTGATGAAAAAACTGTGTAATTTTTGTATGAAATGTTACTTATTATATTCCTTCTACTGTACTGCAAAAGATCCTGAAAGAATTCTCAAACCACAAAGAAATGTATGGTTTTCTTTGAAGGTGTCACTTTGCAACACCCTCTAACAGTAAATTCTCCCAACCATTTTTGAATTTTCCCATCCGTTTTTCTGTAAAAATAAGACAAGTCAGGCTTTTAAAAACCTTTTAACACTTAAATGTCTGGAATGTTATATAAAGATACCTAAAATGTAATCAAATTTTAATAATATAGTTGGGAGGTTTAAGGGATCGATAGGCTCAGTTTTGCCCAATTTTATCATTAATAATGGTCTGTTTTCACTCAAACTTGCAGATTATCTTTATTTGTACATCTAGCATTGAAGTGACTACCTTAGCACCATTTCCTCTCACCAATGTTACCAAGTCCCTTTAAAGGAACAATAACTTGATGGCAAGGACTACATCAATATACCATATTTGTAATGTAACCAATTTCAATGAAGAATCTTTGTTACAGTAAGTGCCTCATTAAAAATTATGTCATTCAACTGTTACAAATAACTGTATTTCAAAATGCAAAATGCAAATTGCATGAACTAATTGTTGCTTAAGTCCTACCTAACAACACAGAATTTTGCATTCTGATTATTAAAATACAATTAGTCATAACAGGTGAATGAAATCATTTTTAACATGGCGCTTAATAAAGATTTATGCATTAAATTTGATTATATTATATTATCGAAGGACATTTTGAATGCGGGCCTAATTTATTCCTTGTAGAAATAGGCCTAATTTACAAAGTATGTTATACTGTATGTCAAATATATTTTATTATTTCAAATAGGTGACATGTTCAAAGTCTTTCCTAAATTGTGTTCAATTTACTAGTAAAACATAACCTCACATTTACTCTGGCAATATTTGCTGCAGGCTTCATTTTGTCAAAGTTAAAAGGCAGGGCTCAACAATTACATGCTCCTGGGACAAAATGGGCGCCCAAGATATAAGTCCAGATCCACCATAATTTTAAAAAATTACTCTGGGCTCATAAACAGACTCTAAAATGTTCAATCTGGACCCCCTTCCAAAACAGTAAGTGCGAGTTCTGTTCTATGATTGGGATTGGGATTAGGCTTGCAATCTGGTTTTAGGTTAGGGTTAGGTTAAGGGTTAGGATTATAAGTACAAAGTGCTTGATCTTAGGTTAAAATCCTCATGTTGGTTAATGTGCAAGGGGGAGGGGGAGGGGGAGGGGGAGGGGGAGGGGAGGGGGAGGGGGAGGGGGAGGGGAGGGGAGGGGGAGGGGGAGGGGGAGGAGGAGGAGGAGGAGGAGGAGGAGGAGGAGGAGGAGGAGGAGGAGGAGGATAAGAAGAAGAGCAAGAGAAGGAAGAGCAAGAACAGCAGGAGGAGAAAAGGGAGAAGAAACTGTTTTTCACCTTTAATACTAGAACTTCTCTTTAAAACATCCTCTTCTATCTCTCCATAACATCCTCTGAATAAAGATAACGAGGAGCCAATACAGAGAGAAACTTTTTGAACATGATGCTAGAGAAAAGGAAGGTATGAGAATAGAAAATTTATTGAATCTTGCCTGTCAGAAGAGAAGAGAAATTATGGGCACGCAGGGTAGAAGTCATGCATAATTACCATCCATCATCAAAGAGTTCAATTTAAAGTAGGAACTTTGCAGTATCATACTGATAGCACAACTTCCTTTCTCTCCCTAAATCCTTAGCAACAGGGATGCCAGTTAGAATTGATCAGAGGGCCTGAAAATCACCTAGAATTAGCTATTTTGTACACAAAAGAGCCTAAAGTATGGTCTGAATATAACTTGCCAGGGCCTGAAAACTGGCACCCCTGTTAGCAAGTTTCTTCCATAATTTACAGACTACCTCTTTCTGCCTGCCTGCCTTTCATTTTTTCTTCTGATTCTTTCTTCTTTTCTTTTTTTTTTTTTTTTTTTTTTTTTGGGGGGGGGGGGGGGTTGAGATTTTTTTTTAATCACTTCTATTCATATTTTCCTCCAACCCTGTAATATACTGCTCCTGTTTCCCCTTACTGATAAGCAGTGTATATGGCCAATGAAGGGGTGAGGGCTGGATAACATTTGTTAATGTTTTTTTTCCAAGCTCTTGGCTCCAAAATAAAAAGGGAAAGAAGCAAGAAAAAGAGAGAGGACCAAACAAAAAGTAGAATTGTAAACAATTTATAATTGAATGCTCGGTAACATTATTCTACATATATTCTTTTGTCATGTGTAAAATTTGCAATGTTTTGTTTGTTATATATTTGTAAAAATGCAAAAGAAAATCAAACAGAAACAAATAAATCAAATCATATCAAATCAAACTGTATCACTTCTATGATGCTTTAGAATGTCATATTTCAATATTAAAAAACGCTCTTTTTTTTTCTTCTTCAAACTTGGTCATTATACACTCCATTGCATATTAAAGATGACGCTCCACTACACAAATTTACCAAGTGTCTGCAAGACATACCCCCTGTCCACACACAACATTTTCCGTGATTAGCTATACCGTTTCGCGATAGTGATACCGTTTCGCGATAGTTTTACGATGAAATTGTGTGTGTGGACGCTCACTAACGATACGTCGTATAACGAAACTAGTCTAACGAAACGCAGGTTTGGGCATCGTTTCGAACTGAAACTCAATAAAGAATCACGCCTAATCACGGAAATGTTGTGTGTGGACAGGGAGAGTGTAACTAGTGTAACTAACTGGGCGGGGCTTAACGTGACCTCGAGCGAAAGGAGACCAGACTGTAGAGTTTCAGGATTACTTTCTTCTGTTTATGGACATTCTTGAATTTATACGATAATTATTTATATGACGTTTCTTGTGTGTGGACACTTTGAAATTTAAACTATGATTCTTTATATTTCGTTATAGAGTTTCGGGATAAATTGTTTTGTTTGGACACGCTGATAAACCCCTAGAAGTAAACAAAAAAAATGTAAGTAGGGGGGGGGGGGGGTAATGAGGCACCAGATGGAGGTGCTCCCTGAACAAATGTTGGCTAGCTGCTCACTTATTTGCAAAACAATTATTTGTGTCATTTTAGAATCATTCTCTCTCTTTTACTAGAAAGGAAAGAGTGAATATTGGGTATTTTCATATTTAACAAGGATAATGATATTTATAATTCCCAGTTTTCAAGAACACATAGCAATTTAGCTAACCACATACACTCTATTTCCATTTTCATCTTCACATATTACTGAAAACGTGGTTATTTATCAATCATAAGGCAATCAAATTTCCTAAAGTTCATTAAGAAACAAAAAAAAAGGGAAAAAAGCTGAGGTGAATTCAGTTCAAGACCATATCCTCAGTAGTTCAATCACCTTCTTTGACCAAAATTTATCTCCATTCTCACTGATGCTCTATCATAAATTGTATCTGGGGTGACATGGTTGCAGATTTGTTTAAGGCTCAAACTGAACTGTATTGAACCCTTTTCATCTCAGTAGATAAAGCCGACACTGTAATAAATTAGCGGGACTGTTTATCTCAAAGGCACGCATTTTCTACTTTTTCTTTAAAATTCTACATTGTACATGAAACAGATTTAGGGCGGATTGACTGCAAAATGGAATTGACCATGCTATTTACATCTTCTTTTTTTCAGAATTTGTTTAGGTTTTAGGTGGCTCATCTGCAAAAATTGACATAGCTCCAGATCATCAATTTGCTTTAAATCAAATTTGTAAATGAAACAGATTTTGGGTGGCACAAATGCAAATTGGCACTGTGCGAGCAGAATCTCTTAATCTGCAATTTTAAATGAAACAGATTTTCAGTGGCTAAAATCAAAAATTATATTATACAAGTAATGATCTAGATTAATTAGAGCTGCTGACGAAAATTGGGTCATTGGAATGAATTAAATCATTTTGGCAAGTAGATTTAATTCAACTGTGAAGAATCAACTACATGCAGTTTTGATTGCAGCATAGAATTAGTAATCCATTTTTGAATCAGTCTTTTTTTTAATTGATCATAACAAATTCACATCGTACAAAAAACAGAAAATTATTGCAGCAGAATATAGAATTAGCAATCCATTTTTGAACTCTCTTTCGAAATTTATTTCCTCATTGCACTCATCAAAATTGACATCATACGAATCAGAACAAAAATACACCTTTTTTTGGCAGGTTGCAACAACTAATGCACATCTTTCTTGAAGCTTCTACATTTAATGAATCAAATTGTAGTAGTTTCATTGCCAAGAAGCTTTTGACCTGCTTTTATGAATTGATCAAGTTTTCTCCGTGCCCTCACAGATGGATGATCATTTTTGCATACACCCCTGTTTTCCAAGCTTGTTCCCACAGTAAACATCTATGAATTTGTAAGAAAAAAATCTTATTTCTTCATTCTCTTCTTTTCTAACTTTCTCACAGCCCATGCCTGCATACCATCATATCTCCCAACCTTATCATTCATATCTTTAGTGTATTGGCAGTTTGATTATGTTCACTCAATATATCCTGTTTATTTTGAAATGCTCTTCACAAACTCATCAATCATTGTCTCTTCCCTATTTTCACAATTTTGACATTTATTTCCTACCAGGAATTGAAGATGATTTACGGCCACTTCTTGCATGTTTCACGATATTTCTGGTATGTTGGAAAAATATTTGGTTTGGCAAATTTTCTTGAATGTCAAAACTTTGACACTCAAAAGCTCCTTGAGAAATACAAAAGGATCAGACGCACTTAATCCAAAAATGATATGTCAAAACAATATAGTATATTAACCTAACTAGAGTGACCACCAAAATAAATCTATCTTTTTCATGACATTCAGGTCCTCTCTTTATTCTTACTACATTTAACAATCTCTTGTATGATGATGAACCTGCAGGACATGGCTGCCCATTCTCTATTAGACATCTACTGACATAATAGGCCTGTTTTCACTATCCAGGGGTGATGGTGAGCACTAAAAAAAAAAAGTTTTTTGTTTTCCCCTCAACCACGCCCCCCTTGAGTAAAAATTAAAAAAGAGGATTCGCGGGGACGAAATGGCATCCAACATCATTCCCCCCTTTCGAGTAAGAAAATTGGGACAAAATTGGGACAAAATTGGGACAAAATTGGGGAAAAAATAGGGCAAAACATGGAAGAAAAGAGAAAATAAGAGGGAAATCGGGAAAATCAGGAATACAAGGGGAAGAAGAAAAAAAATTAGTAATTTTTTTTTTTTTAATCGGGGAGAAAGAAAAAGGTCAGGAAAAAAAAATTAAATTGGGAAACCGATTTAAATCGGGTTTTTATCAGGCCTGAACATGACAACCTCCGTCTGCCTCCCCCACCCACCTACACACAGATGTAATCATATTTTCAGCTGGTGGTAAAAGGGTGTTGTGAACCCACATCACACAGCTCTAGGCACTCTTCTCAAACATGACAACCCCCCCCCCCCCTGCCTCCCCCACCCCCCCCCTCCCTACACACAGGTGTAATCATATTTCAGCTGGTGGTAAAAGGGTGTTGTGAACCCACATCACACAGCTCTCGCCACTCTTCTCAAACATGACAACCCCCCCCCCCCCTGCCTCCACCCCCCCTGCCACCCCCCCCCCCTGCCTCCCCCCCCCTGCCTCCCCCCCCCCCTACACAAAAATGTAATCATATTTCAGCTGGTGGTAAAAGGGTGTTGTGAACCCACATCACACAGCTCTCTCCACTCTTCTCAAACGTGACAACCTCCCCCTGCCTCCACCCACCCCTACACACAGGTGTAATCATATTTCAGCTGGTGGTAAAAGGGTGTTGTGAACCCACATCACACAGCTCTCTCCACTCTTCTCAAACATGAAAACCCCCACCCCCCCCCCCCCCCCCTACACAAAAATGTGATCATTTTTCAGCTGGTGGTAAAAGGGTGTTGTGAACCCACATCACACAGCTTTCTGCACTCTTCTCAAACGTGACAACCTCCCCCTGCCTCCACCCCCCCCCCTACACACAGGTGTAATCATATTTCAGCTGGTGGTAAAAGGGTGTTGTGAACCCACATCACACTGCTCTCTGCACTCTTCTCAAACATGACAACCTCCTCCTGCCCCCCCCCCCCCTACACACAGGTGTTATCTTATATCAGCTGGTGGTAAAAGGGTGTTGAGAACCCACATCACACAACTCTCTGCACTCTTCTCAAACATGACAACCCCCCCCCCCCCTACACAAAAATGTAATCATATTTCAGCTGGTGGTAAAAGGGTGTTGTGAAACCACATCACACAGCTCTCTCCACTCTTCTTAAACGTGACAACCTCCCCCTGCCTCCACACAGGTGTAATCATATTTCAGCTGGTGGTAAAAGGGTGTTGTGAACCCACATCACACAGCTCTCTCCACTCTTCTCAAACATGAAAACCCCCACCCCCCCCCCCCCTACACAAAAATGTGATCATTTTTCAGCTGGTGGTAAAAGGGTGTTGTGAACCCACATCACACAGCTTTCTGCACTCTTCTCAAACGTGACAACCTCCCCCTGCCTCCACCCCCCCCCCCTACACACAGGTGTAATCATATTTCAGCTGGTGGTAAAAGGGTGTTGTGAACCCACATCACACTGCTCTCTGCACTCTTCTCAAACATGACAACCTCCTCCTGCCCCCCCCCCCCCCCTACACACAGGTGTTATCTTATATCAGCTGGTGGTAAAAGGGTGTTGAGAACCCACATCACACAGCTCTCTGCACTCTTCTCAAACATGACAACCCCCCCCCCCCTACACAAAAATGTAATCATATTTCAGCTGGTGGTAAAAGGGTGTTGTGAACCCACATCACACAGCTCTCTACACTCTTCTTAAACGTGACAACCTCCCCCTGCCTCCACCCACCCTTACACACAGGTGTTTTCTTATATCAGCTGGTGGTAAAGGGGTGTTGTGAACCCACATCACACAGCTCTCTCCACTCTTCTCAAACATGACAACCTCCCCCTGCCTCCACCCCCCCCCCCTCCCCTACACATAGGTGTAATCATATTTCAGCTGGTGGTAAAAAGGTGTTGTGCACCCATATCACACAGCTCTCTCCACTCTTCTCAAACGTGACAACTTCCCCCTGTCTCCACCCACCCCTACACACAGGTGTAATCATATTTCAGCTGGTGGTAAAAGGGTGTTGTGAACCCACATCACACAGCTCTCTCCACTCTTCTCAAACATGAAAACCCCCACCTCCCCCCCCCCCCCCTACACAAAAATGTAATCATTTTTCAGCTGGTGGTAAAAGGGTGTTGTGAACCCACAACACACAGCTCTCTGCACTCTTCTCAAACGTGACAACCTCCCCCTGCCTCGACCCCCCCCCCCCCCCTACACACAGGTGTAATCATATTTCAGCTGGTGGTAAAAGGGTGTTGTGAACCCACATCACACTGCTCTCTGCACTCTTCTCAAACATGACAACCCCCCCCCCCCCCTGCCTCCTCCCCCCTGCCTCCCCCCCCCCCCCCGCCTCCCCCCCCCCCCTACACAAAAATGTAATCATATTTCAGCTGGTGGTAAAAGGGTGTTGTGAACCCACATCACACAGCTCTCTCCACTCTTCTCAAACGTGACAACCTCCCCCTGCCTCCACCCACCCCTACACACAGGTGTAATCATATTTCAGCTGGTGGTAAAAGGGTGTTGTGAACCCACATCACACAGCTTTCTCCACTCTTCTCAAACATGAAAACCCCCACCCCCCCCCCCCTTACACAAAAATGTGATCATTTTTCAGCTGGTGGTAAAAGGGTGTTGTGAACCCACATCACACAGCTTTCTGCACTCTTCTCAAACGTGACAACCTCCCCCTGCCTTCAACCCCCCCCCCCCTACACACAGGTGTAATCATATTTCAGCTGGTGGTAAAAGGGTGTTGTGAACCCACATCACACTGCTCTCTGCACTCTTCTCAAACATGACAACCTCCTCCTGCCCCCCCCCCCTACACACAGGTGTTATCTTATATCAGCTGGTGGTAAAAGGGTGTTGAGAACCCACATCACACAGCTCTCTGCACTCTTCTCAAACATGACAACCCCCCCCCCCCTGCCTCCTCCCCCCCCCCCTACACAAAAATGTAATCATATTTCAGCTGGTGGTAAAAGGGTGTTGTGAACCCACATCACACAGCTCTCTCCACCCTTCTTAAACGTGACAACCTCCCCCTGCCTCCACCCACCCTTACACACAGGTGTTTTCTTATATCAGCTGGTGGTAAAGGGATGTTTTGAACCCACATCACACAGCTCTCTCCACTCTTCTCAAACATGACAACCTCCCCCTGCCTCCACCCCCCCCCCTCCCCTACACACAGGTGTAATCATATTTCAGCTGGTGGTAAAAGGGTGTTGTGCACCCATATCACACAGCTCTCTCCACTCTTCTCAAACGTGACAACCTCCCCCTGTCTCCACCCACCCCTACACACAGGTGTAATCATATTTCAGCTGGTGGTAAAAGGGTGTTGTGAACCCACATCACACAGCTCTCTCCACTCTTCTCAAACATGAAAACCCCCACCCCCCCCCCCCCTACACAAAAATGTAATCATTTTTCAGCTGGTGGTAAAAGGGTGTTGTGAACCCACAACACACAGCTCTCTGCACTCTTCTCAAACGTGACAACCTCCCCCTGCCTCGACCCCCCCCCCCCCTACACACAGGTGTAATCATATTTCAGCTGGTGGTAAAAGGGTGTTGTGAACCCACATCACACTGCTCTCTGCACTCTTCTCAAACATGACAACCTCCTCCTGCCCCCCCCCCTACACACAGGTGTTGTCTTATATCAGCTGGTGGTAAAAGGGTGTTGAGAACCCACATCACACAGCTCTCTGCACTCTTCTCAAACATGACAACCCCCCCCCCCCCCCCTCCCTACACAAAAATGTAATCATATTTCAACTGGTGGTAAAAGGGTGTTGTGAACCCACATCACACAGCTCTCTCCACTCTTCTTAAACGTGACAACCTCCCCCTGCCTCCACCCACCCTTACACACAGGTGTAATCATATTTCAGCTGGTGGTAAAAGGGTGTTGTGAACCCACATCACACTGCTCTCTGCACTCTTCTCAAACATGACAACCTCCTCCTGCCCCCCCCCCCCTACACACAGGTGTTATCTTATATCAGCTGGTGGTAAAAGGGTGTTGAGAACCCACATCACACAGCTCTCTGCACTCTTCTCAAACATGACAACCCCCCCCTGCCTCCTCCCCCCCCCCTACACAAAAATGTAATCATATTTCAGCTGGTGGTAAAAGGGTGTTGTGAACCCACATCACACAGCTCTCTCCACCCTTCTTAAACGTGACAACCTCCCCCTGCCTCCACCCACCCTTACACACAGGTGTTTTCTTATATCAGCTGGTGGTAAAGGGATGTTTTGAACCCACATCACACAGCTCTCTCCACTCTTCTCAAACATGACAACCTCCCCCTGCCTCCACCCCCCCCCCCTCCCCTACACACAGGTGTAATCATATTTCAGCTGGTGGTAAAAGGGTTTTGTGCACCCATATCACACAGCTCTCTCCACTCTTCTCAAACGTGACAACCTCCCCCTGTCTCCACCCACCCCTACACACAGGTGTAATCATATTTCAGCTGGTGGTAAAAGGGTGTTGTGAACCCACATCACACAGCTCTCTCCACTCTTCTCAAACATGAAAACCCCCACCCCCCCCCCCTACACAAAAATGTAATCATTTTTCAGCTGGTGGTAAAAGGGTGTTGTGAACCCACAACACACAGCTCTCTGCACTCTTCTCAAACGTGACAACCTCCCCCTGCCTCGACCCCCCCCCCCTACACACAGGTGTAATCATATTTCAGCTGGTGGTAAAAGGGTGTTGTGAACCCACATCACACTGCTCTCTGCACTCTTCTCAAACATGACAACCTCCTCCTGCCCCCCCCCCTACACACAGGTGTTGTCTTATATCAGCTGGTGGTAAAAGGGTGTTGAGAACCCACATCACACAGCTCTCTGCACTCTTCTCAAACATGACAACCCCCCCCCCCCCCCCTCCCTACACAAAAATGTAATCATATTTCAACTGGTGGTAAAAGGGTGTTGTGAACCCACATCACACAGCTCTCTCCACTCTTCTTAAACGTGACAACCTCCCCCTGCCTCCACCCACCCTTACACACAGGTGTTTTCTTATATCAGCTGGTGGTAAAAGGGTGTTGTGAAACCACATCACACAGCTCTCTCCATTCTTCTAAAAAATGACAACCTCCCCCTGCCTCCACCCCCCCCCCCTCCCCTACATACAGGTGTAATCATATTTCAGCTAGTGGTGAAAGGGTGTTGTGAACCCACATCACACAGCTTTCTGCACTCTTCTCAAACGTGACAACCTCCCCCTGCCTCCACCCCCCCCCCCCCCTCCCCCTCTACACACAGGTGTTATCATATTTCAGCTGGTGGTAAAAGGGTGTTGTGAAACCACATCACACAGCTCTCTCCACTCTTCTCAAACGTGACAACCTCCGCCTGCCTCCACCCCCCCCCCCTTACACACAGGTGTTATCTTATATTAGCTGGTGGTAAAAGGGCGTTGAGAACCCACATCACACCGCTCTCTGCACTCTTCTCAAACATGACAACCGCCCCCCCCCCCCCCCTACACAAAAATGTAATCATATTTCAGCTGGTGGTAAAAGGGTGTTGTGAAACCACATCACACAGCTCTCTCCACTCTTCTCAAACGTGACAACCTCCCCCTGCCTCCACCCACCCTTACACACAGGTGTTTTCTTATATCAGCTGGTGGTAAAAGGGTGTTGTGAACCCACATCACACAGCTCTCTCCACTCTTCTAAAAAATGACAACCTCCCCCTGCCTCCACCCCCCCCCCCCTCCCCTACACACAGGTGTAATCATATTTCAGCTAGTGGTGAAAGGGTGTTGTGAACCCACATCACACAGCTTTCTGCACTCTTCTCAAACGTGACAACCTCCCCCTGCCTCCACCCCCCCCCCCTCCCCCCTCTACACACAGGTGTTATCATATTTCAGCTGGTGGTAAAAGGGTGTTGTGAAACCACATCACACAGCTCTCTCCACTCTTCTCAAACGTGACAACCTCCGCCTGCCTTCAACCCCCCCCCCCCCCTCTTACACACAGGTGTTATCTTATATTAGCTGGTGGTAAAAGGGTGATGTGAACCCACATCACACCGCTCTCTGCACTCTTCTCAAACATGACAACCGCCCCCCCCCCCCTACACAAAAATGTAATCATATTTCAGCTGGTGGTAAAAGGGTGTTGTGAAACCACATCACACAGCTCTCTCCACTCTTCTCAAACATGACACATCCCCCTGCCCCCCCCCCCCCTTACACACAGGTGTTATCTTATATCAGCTGGTGGTAAAAGGGTGTTGTGAACCCACATCACACCGCTCTCTGCACTCTTCTCAAACATGACTACCTCCCCCTGCCTCCACCCCCCCCCCCCAACCCTCTACACACAGGTGTCATCATATTTCAGCTGGTGGTAAAAGGGTGTTGTGAACCCACATCACACAGCTCTCTCCACTCAAACAAATATGACACATCCCCCTGCCTCCCCCCCCCCCCCACCCCCCTACACACAGGTGTAATCATATTTCAGATGGTGGTAAAAAGGGTGTTGTGAACCCACATCACACCGCTCTCTACACTCTTCTCAAACATGAAAACCTCCTCCTGCCGCCCCCTTACACACAGGTGTTATCTTATATCAGCTGGTGGTAAAAGGGTGTTGTGAACCCACATCACACCGCTCTCTGCACTCTTCTCAAACATGACAACCGCCCCCCCCCCCCCTACACAAAAATGTAATCATATTTCAGCTGGTGGTAAAAGGGTGTTGTGAAACCACATCACACAGCTCTCTCCACTCTTCTCAAACATGACACATCCCCCTGCCCCCCCCCCCTTACACACAGGTGTTATCTTATATCAGCCGGTGGTAAAGGGTGTTGTGAACCCACATCACACCGCTTTCTGCACTCTTCTCAAACATGACAACATCCCCCTGCCTCCCCCCCCCCCCCTTACACACAGGTGTTATCTTATATCAGCCGGTGGTAAAGGGTGTTGTGAACCCACATCACACAGCTCTCTGCACTCTTCTCAAACATGACAACCTCCCCCTGCCCCCCCCCTCCCCTACACAGGTGTAATCGTATATCAGCTGGTGGTAAAAGCGTGTTGTGAACCCACATCACACCACTCTCTGCACTCTTCTCATACTTGACAACCTCCTCCTGCCCCCCCCCCTACACACAGGTGTTATCTTATATCAGCCGGTGGTAAAAGGTGTTGTGAACCCACATCACACAGCTCTCTTCACTCTTCTCAAACATGACAACCCCCCCCCCCCCCCCAGCCTCCCTGCCTCCCTGCAACCAACATCATTCCCCCCTTTCGAGTAAGAAAATTGGGAAAAAATTGGGAAAAAATAGGGCAAAACATGGAAGAATAGAGAAAATAAGACGGAAATCTGGAAAATCAGGATAACATAGGGAAGAAAGAAAAAAAATTGGTAAAAAAAAAAAAATATATATATATATATGATTTTTTTTTTTTTTTTTTTAAATCGGGAAGAAAGAAAAAATCGGGAAAAAATCGGGAAAAATATAAAAAAAATCTGGAAACCGATTTAAATCTGGTTTTTATCAGGCCTGACTATCTCGAGATTGCCAAATATCCAGCTATTTGAACTATCCTGATCGTAAACTATCCAGCTAATTTGCGTCTTCATCAGTAGCAATTAGAAGGATATTTGGTCAGGATTGTCATCTCAAGATATCTTGGGATAGTTTGCAAAAATATCCCACTATTTGGCAAAATATCCAGCTATTTGTCCCATGCGTCTTCACTAGACCGAAGATTCGCAATACGCGCTAACGCTGAGCAAAATATCTCGAGCTAATTTCTCAAGGTCGAGTTTCAAGTTTCGAGGTCGAATCTCGAGATAGTGAAGACGCGATTTGTTACTTCGGGATTGTTTCCCAAATCAGAAATAGCAGGCTATTTGGCAATCTCGAGATGATGAAGATGTGCCTAATGATAAAAAGATTCCTCCTCAAACCTTAGTCAAACTGCCAAAATGATTCCAAAGTAACAAATTTTCATTACAGTGGGATTGTTCTATCTGTTGTCATTTTGTTTTCTTTTAAAAAAATGGAAACAGTTTCACAGCCTAGATAGGAAATGTATTGTGATTTCAATGAATTCCTTTCTTTGGAGCTGTTTTTAGAGATTTGTTAGGGACATTGAAGAGCCAGGCAAGGAGAGAACCTCCTAAACACTTACCCCCTGTCCACACACAACATTTTCTGTGATTAGGCGTGATTAGCTATACCGTTTCGCGATAGTGATACCGTTTCGCGATAGATTTACGATGAAAATTGTGTGTGTGGACGCTCACTAACGAAACGTCGTATAACGAAACTAGTTTAACGAAACGCAGGTTTGGGCATCGTTTCGAACTGAAACTCAATAAAGAATCACGCCTAATCACGCCTAATCACAGAAAATGTTGTGTGTGGACAGGGGGAGTGTAACTAGTGTAACTAACTGGGCGGGGCTTAACGTGACCTCGAGTGAAAAGAGACCAGACCTCTCATTTTCGCTTCCATTTTCATGACCGCAGTAGCAAACTGCGCACCTATACTGTAGAGTTTCAGGATTACTTTCTTCTGTGTGTGGACATCCTGGAATTTATACGATGATTATTCATACGACTTTTCTTGTGTGTGGACACTCTGAAATTTATACGATGATTCTTTATACGACGTTTCGTTATAGAGTTTCGGGATAAATTGTTTTGTGTGTGGACACGCTGTAAAATGCAGCAAACAGTCATAAAAAGAAGTGAAATGAAATGAAGCAAATAAAGCTTAACCCCTTGCATTAAGCCTATGGGAATATGAGAATTCAGTAACCAATGGGTCAAAATTATCTTGACAGCATTTCAGTACAGAATATTTAAGAGAGTGTACGTGAGTTACTAAAGACAGTTTTTATAAACACATTCCACTGAAATAGGACTACAATCTCTCTTTAACATTTCTTTCTCTCTCTTTCTCATAAAAAGAACCAGCACATGTTTTTAACTGCTGATGTGGACTGTTGAAATGCAATGATATAAAATTGCACATTAATTGAGTTCCAAAGCTGTATAATTTGACATTTGTTGCTTCTTTCTGTGGACTTTTATGCTGGCAGTAAAACCAAGAATGCTTTCTCTCCTTCTTATTCTTCCCCCTCTCTTCATCGCAATCCAGTGGTTTGGATGGTGCTGTGTATATATTTGTTAGAGCGGGCCTAAGCTTTCTTATTTGGACTTTGTGAAAACATACGCGACCCCCGATACAAGAGGGGTCACCGTTGACAAATCCTGAAGAAACTGAGCTTGATTCAGAGTGTTTATAGTAAAATCAAATCAATAAACATTGCCAGATTATCAAACATACAAATGCAAACTATACCCAGCCTGGCTGTGTAAAGAGCGATTGATGTGAGAAGTTAAGACTCTCTGACAGCCCCCAGCTATCTGTCTTCAATAGTGGTAAAAAAATTAAAAAAGCACCATTGTTTAATAGAATCCTGTGTCTTGGGCATAATGCAACAGATTGGAATTGATGATTCCAGTTAGTTGTTTAAAGACAAAGTTGAGCTCTGGTCATGTATTTACACTGTAAAAGAAGCCATCTACAAGCTATTACAAATTTATCACCCTGTACATGTACCGTAGGAGGTTTAAGAATCATTAAAAAGACAAGAAACTGACTCAATTTTGCTAAAAAACACATGCACTGCACGCAGAAATGGTATACATGGGACTACACATCTACACATGGAATAAAAAGTTTGGTCCAAACTTTTTTTTCAGCTATTGTGTCTGCTATTTCCAATATGTGGGTATTCAAATAGTAATTTCAGCCTTGGTATCCATCAAACTGATGTACATGTATGAATGAATCAGAAGAATATAATTTTTCACCCTTACCAGAACTTACTTTTTTCTCTGAAAACACCTGAAACTGTCTTTTGAAAAGCCTTACACTTGACTCCCTTGCATGTAATGGGGTCATCGATTATTCTTCCTCAATGCAATAAATGATGCGCCCTCATTCTAACTATTTTCACTGAGAGGAGGGATGTTTGAGGGGCCGACATCTTAAATGGTTTTCTGGGTCATCCCAAGATCTCTCTCCCAAATATAGATACTCAAGGGCACACAAATTCTCTTTCTATAACTACCTTCATTCCTCTTTCCTTTGCTCTCATTCCGTCATTTATTTTTTCATTATTTCTAGTTTCTTGACTTCTTTTGCTTTAGTTAGGGCAGTTTTATTTTTATTTATTTTGACCTATTTGAGAGAAAAACTTTTGCAACTCTACTTGCACTTTATACTACATTTAAGTACCTCTGTCTATTTTGAAAGGGGAATTACGAATCTTTGCTCTTATCATCATCATTTAACAGAGCTACCAAGTATCACGCATTAGGCGTGACATCACGCATTTCGAGGGTCTGAAAATGCTCTTACGCACGACGCGCGCGCTAGATTTTGAAAAAACGCTATACAATACGTGTGTTATACCCTCGCACGCTCGCTCGCGAACCGAATCATGAAAATGTCACGCATTGCCGATCTTTGAACTTGGCGTCTCTGATTTAACATGTTTTTTATTTCCTCTATGGCCTTTCCCAGTAGGAAAAATGTGTTAATGATGCCTTTTTTTTGGATATTGCCCATTTCTTCAAAGAGAGGGCCTACATGTACATGTACTACTTATAATTAACTAAAATTGCAGACGTACAGGTATGCAGATCTAAGGTAGATGATAACTTACTAATTTTTTTGTCTAATTTTATTTTGCTCATTTTATACTGATATATCTTAAATATTAATCAAGCAATGTATTTTTTTAATTGAATTACTCCAAACCTTGTATCAAAATAAGATGACATTGTGATTTCTTTTAACCCTTTGCTTACCGGAACCTGGTGGTCCCTGTGTTAAGCCTATGGGACCTATACAATTCAGTAGTCAACAGGTTAACTTGCACACCCAATGCAGTCTGATTGCAGTTTTGTATCCTTTTTAAATTAATATGACCGTTAATACTCTGAGAAGCTACATGTAGGTCCAACTCGTTAACCTGATTTATACGTCTTTAACACACTGTCAGAACAACAATTAATTAAGTCATAGTGACTATACAGTAGATAGATTTAGGCTAAGATCAAACAGTTACAGTTACATGTAGTCTACAATTATAAGTGAACAGGTAAGATCTAGTAGGCCTACAGTCTACAGTGCTAGAAACTTCAGCCTAGCCAGTTAGGAGTAGGACTATATCAATGATCTCAGATTATGAAGAAAACTAACAAAGTGGGATCATCATCATCATCATCATCATCATCATCATCATCATCATATCATCGTCTGCTTCTTCGTTTTATATAACTCTGCCTCTTTCAACAGATCACTCCTATTAAAGTCAGATTATCGGCTTTATCGCACTCATAATTTAATGATCTAAATGTATTCTAAGCCGCTAATTTGTAGTGTAGTCTACCTAACTGTAGGCCCTATACTATAGGCCTACGCCCCCTAGATGTAAATCTTCTGAATCTTCTGAAATTGAAGTCGGCAGGGCGGTATTCCATATGTCGCTAACTTGTATGGCAGGTGGTATATGCTAAAGCATGTTTCTAAAGTTCTAAACAGATCGGGCTAAGAGTAAGACAGACTGCTACTGTGCTACTGCTAGTCTGTACTAAATCACTAGAGTCTAGAGACTAGACCCCTAGATCTAGAGTAAAGGAGGGGTAGACCTAATCGACCGGTGACAGTTCACATCTACTAGTACTAAGTTACTTGTTGTTGGATCTACTACTCAGTATACCACTTACCAGCACTGGATCCAGCTGGAGTAACCAAACTGTCTGTGATCCGTCTGCAAATTTAGTATTGACTTGATGAACAGATGAATGTTGAATCTTCTTGATGAAGTTGCATTGAAATGCGCCGGCACAGATTTAAGTAAGACTTTCAAGTTTCAGGACAGTCATTAGTTGATATTCATGAACATTTTGAAGGCAACCTTTCAATCACCAAATCTACAGTCTTTACAGCTATCCGAAAATCACTTTCCTCCTTTAAAATTTCCGTTCCAAATCGCATTCTCAATCACGCAGGCCACGCAGCCTTTGACAGGTTTATGGTCTCTCTGCCCTGCACTCTTCTAAACACGTAGGACTGAACATGACGATAACGTAAACACGCGTAGAGAAAGAGTGACTTCCAAGATCTTGAAGATCTGATGCAACAGGGTTCTCTTTGTTTTTTCCCGCCGAACTCACCTGGACTTTTCGCTGGAGGAGTTCACATGACAGGTGAATGGTACACCCATAATTCAACCGTGTCACTGCGCTGTCATAGACGTAGGCTTCGAAATTCGGGCATTTGTACTGATGATCAATCGGATGATAACAACATGATCACGACTTGATCATTGATCATGCACGTGACGATACTTAATCATACAAATACAAAAGATAAAGATTCTTACAATTAGATCACAACCGGCACCACCACCTGTCACAAACATTAAAGTGTAACCAATAAGAATTTCATTCCATTCATTTCTATACAAAATGTCTACTGAACTAAAATAGATCTACTTTGTTTTGTAACGGTTGATGTATAAACCGAAGAAAAAACTGCCTGAGGCATGCCTGATAAAGCAACACTGAGCATTGTCCAAATGAGATCAGACAGCTATGATAATCCCATATTGTTTTTTTTTTGGGCCCCGAAGATTTGAAAACCATCCCCCCCCCCCTTGAGCACCAGGGGAGGGGCCCGTTTTTTTTTTTTGTAAATACAATTAAAGGTAAATTAAAGGATCCGCCACTGCCGCAAACCCTCCTCCTTTATTATACGAGCCTTTTCAGCATATTAAGTCCGATGTAAAGTCAATACGGGTAGACGTTTTCTTTTGTTACGAGCCGGAGATTTTGGGAACACGCATGCGGTCCCTCCGTTCCCGGACTTGGGGGGGGGGGGGGGCTGGGGTCCCTATTCATAATACGAGAAGAGGGTCGCTATTCATAATTCACATTGAAGGTCAAACTCTGAAGGACCGCTATTCATAATAAGAAATCGAGGTCGCTATTCATAATACGAGAAGAGGCGAATAGCGACCCTCTTCTTGTCATGACTTTATGAATAGTGACTCCCTTTTGGGTTTTATCGGTCCTTCAAGTGTAGGAAGTTCCGTGTTGTGAATAGCGGTCCTTTTGACCACAACCACCACCACCACCACCACCACCACCACCACCACCACCAAAAACAACGGTCATCATCATCATCACGCCGCAATGCACCACCACCACCATGCATCACCACCACCACCACCATCATCATCATCATTATCGCAATCTCAATAATTATCATCATCACTTTAATTGTTTGTTGCTTTGTTTTTATTTTTCTGGGGGGGGGGGGGGGCGCAAGAGACAGGCCATTTCTGGGTTAATGACCGACTTGTACTCAACGTCAATGACAATTTATATGCAAATATGCGAAGTGTTCAATAAGCGAAAAATATCATAAATCTGATATAGACGATGTGTGACTTAGGCCTACAGTTCGTACCAAATGAAAAACGAATTGAAATGGTTGTTTACTTTGCGTTAACTTTATTACAGTAATAATTTTTTTTATGATTAACGAAGAATAAATCATATCGAAGAATGCGGATTTCAAAGGAAGTGATAAAATCGAGAATATTATTATGAACAAGGCGAACGTAAATACTTGGCCCAGTTTTAATAAGAATTAGTAGCAGTTTGTAGTTGCATTTTGATTTTCAATTTGTTGTGATAGAAATCGTTTATGGCCTAAATTCCTCATTTTATTTGTCTCTCTTTCTCTCTCACTATGTCTTTCTCTTTCATTATCTCTCTCTCCCTTCCATATTCTATCTCTCTCTCATTCTCTCTCTTTCTTTCCTTCTCTCATTCTCTCTCTCTCTCTCTCTCTCTCCCTCTTTTTCTATCTCTCTCTCCACAGTTCACGTTCTCTCTCGTTAAACAGTGTTCTCCAAGTATTTTTTTAAGTTATAAATTTCAGCTCAATTTACAGTTAATGCCCCCCCCCCCCCCTCCTCTCGCCCTTGACAATGAAATTGTTGGGTATAGCCTGCACATGAAGCTTACGTTAAGCCCATATACAAAAACCATACAACTTTTAGTGTCGAATAAAATATTTCCCGCCAAAAATTGCTTCCAATGGCGCGAAGTCCCGTGATACAATAAATATAGGGGGGGGGGGGGGCTCTATTCAGAGAGCGCGAAATATGATCATAAATTACATTGTAGTAGATGCGAGGTAAAAGTTCATCATTCAGTTATTAACCGCCATTATCTACGTCACCATACCTGGATTTTTGCTGTTATTTTTTTCTTCTGAAGCTCTGTTTTATTTTGTTAAATACACGATCGAACTTTTGATTTAGATAAGGGGAAAATATGATGTGACATAAAGGGGCTGGCTTGCAGCAAGCCGTCGGGTGGCTATGATTTACGACCAGATTGCGTATTTGGTCGTAAACTTACGACTGGTCCGATTACACAATGTCAAAGGTCACCACGGGGCCAAGGCCGTCGAAATATTGGGGGAACTTAAACGGGCTTCCATAAACAAGAATGCTAAAATCACAACACTTCGAAAAAGTTATGAATATGGGACAGAAAATATTTCACGACTTAGGCTAACTGTTTTTCTTGGGCAACGAATGGTAAACAATCTAATTTAGTGATTACAATTTCTACGATTCAAGTCATCTCAATTAAATGTTTTATTGTCCATGACACATCATTTATTCTGTTTACATGCAAGATACACGAGAGAAAACAAACTATTTCCTAACAAAATACATACACATATATAAAACATGTACGATGAATTTTATTTTAAAAGTTTTATTTCAGGGACGGAGGAGGGATAAGGGAAGTAGGGTGGGAGTGAGAGAGACAGAGAGGGATATAGAGAAAGAGAGAGAGAGAGAGAGATGAGAGAGAAAGAGAGATAGAGAAGATACAGGACAATAATTATAGGCAGAACAAAGAGGGAGAAAGAGAGACAGACAGACAAACAAAGAGAGAGTAAAGAAGAAACATAGACAGACTGGAAAAACCTTGAGAAAGGCAGAGAGAGAGAGAGAGAGAGAGAGCATGAAGGGGAGACATACAGAGAGACAGAAAAACAGACAAAGCAAACAGGGAAATGAGGGGCGGTAGACACGGAGAGAGAGATGGAAGGAGAGTATAATATTATTTCAAAATCTATATTTCTGAAACTACATGTAGTTTGATGGCGACCAGGACTCCAACCAACGAGACAACCAAGTCAGTCTACAGATGCCACCATAGTAGGGCTAACATGCACCCCTCTGTGTGCCCCTCCCAATAATAACAACACAATCAACATGAACCAATCACTCTTCATTTGGAGTAATTATTATGAATGAAATTATGATTGCCAGCTATCAAACCCAGACTAACGTTGTCACATGAAAAGCTTGACATCTTGGAGATTTTTTTTTTAAAGGAGCAAGAACTAAATCGGCTGACTAATGCCGTGGCACAGGAGGCATCATTTCCATTTCTTTATTTCCTATGCTAATAGTAATAGGAAATTAACGCAGGCGTCGGTAATTCAACGCAATATTTACAAACTTGTTCCTTTTTGCCCGTAGTACGCGAGGCGGTTTTTTCTTTTACCTGTGTTCACCAAGTCTGTGAAGGCGATTGGCCCATACACCAATTATTAAAAGCATTGATTGCACTTATTATTTGACCATCACTTTTTTCTTACAATATCAATTTCAGACGACGCGTGGAAAGCCGCACTAGTCACTGACGCCGTCGTACGTAAGGCAAATGACACATCGTGTGAAAAGGGCATCAATCGCTTGACGCATGTCCGTCGCACGAATATGATTCGTCATGCGTTATCGTTCATGCTAATCAAACCTTTGAATTGTATTAATGAATGCGTTAATAATAGTATTTGCACATTTTGGGGGCTTTATTAAGTTCTTGTACGATGTCGCTCTAACATGGTGCGTCAGAGGTGGCGAAAGGCATTGGCGCAGTCCTACGTATATAGAGACGACGCCTCTTGTGCAATGAGCCTGAAGGAGGGGGACACACTGGATGCAAATACGTTTTCGTGTTATGCGTCATTCATTTCCCTCTTTGCGTCAAAGAAACTTGCTTTGAAGATTGATTTGAAATCAATATTAAATCAGATATGGAGATGAATTACACATGATTTTCGATTAGCCTACATTGTAAGCTTACTAGAATTTAGCAACACATTTATGTAGGCTCGCCTGATGTTGGTTTGGTTAACATACTGAAGAGTCGGCTGCGCCCGAAATTCTTGATTTTTTGTGTGAAATTCAACCTCTGCAAAAAAAAATATGATTGTTTTACGACCATCACAATCTGTGCGAGTTCGAAACATTTAATGTAAGTATCGAACTGACAGATTTACTATTGGTGTTTAGCTAAATAAAACAATCGCGCATTTGATTATTCGTTTTTTTTTTGTTTTTTTTTTGTAGTTTGGGGTGGCTTTTATTCGTGTGTCCCTTCCACCCGTACCACCCCTCCCCCCCCCCCCCCACACACACACACATACCCGGGTTGTCTGTCTGTCTGTCTCTCTCTCTCTCTCTCTCTTTCTCTTTCTGTTTGCCCCTCCCCTCCTCCCCACTCTCCCCCTCTCTCTCCCCCTCTCTCTCTTCTTTCTCTCTCTCTCTCTCTGTGTCTCTCTCTCTATATCTCTCTGTGTCTCTCCCCCCCCCCCCCCGGGCTTTCTATTTTCTACTCTCTTCTGTCATGTTTCTGTAATTCTTCAAATTTACGTGACTGGCTGTCAAGACTGCGTCTCCGCATGACACCCTCAACGACAAACAGTGGAAGCGGTGTGAGTCAATCAGACCTCGTTTGTCAGAGTTTTGATTAGAATTAGGACTGCCGTGAGAGACTGGTTTTTCTTGATGCTCTCCTCCGCCGGTAGGAGACTGGTATCAGCAGGCGATGTTGGTCTAAAACGACCACCATCACAACTAAATATGCACTCTTCCACCAAGCCTTTTGGTTCCATTGCCCTCGTAATCAATGCATCCCAAGCCCTACACCCCTCTTTCTAACTCTCTGCCCCTTTACTTTTCATTTCATTTTGACTATTTTTTTGTTTGCCTTAATTTTAATCATTTATCCATCTCTTTATATTCAACTTCTCAAACTACCACCACCACTCTTGGAAGATGAACGATGCACTATTCCAGCAACCCTTTGGTCCACCTGCTTCCGTAATCCCAGGATCCCAGTTCAGATTAGTTCTTTTTATTCAACCACTTAAAATCAAATGTACAAAGCATGCAATCATAACAAATAAGAATAAGTTTGGCTGGAAAAACAATGGCTTGATAAAACGGAGCATCCAATAGGGATATACAAGTATAAGTAATCATATAAAGTTAAACAAGTACAAAACAAAACATTACATACTAATTTACAAGAAAACGACCACCATCGACTTTGTGGTCTTTTCGCCTGCATCATCAGTGGATCTTGGACTAAGTTAAGTATGGCCTATACACCTCTACTCGTTCTATTTTTATTCTTTTATTTTGCTCACTTTCGGTATTATTACATCTCTTCATAATACTCTGTGCACCACCACCCCCACCTCAACTACTAACCCCACTACCACCACCACCACCACCACCACCACCACCACCACCACCACCACTACCACCACCACCATGACAGATGCACTCTTCAATCGACGTCTTGTTCCTGTTGTCTGCGTCATCAATCATGTAAATGGATATCAACCCCTATATACCTCTACACCCCTCCCCTCTCATTGGCTGTTTTCAACCACACGTTAATTGTTCATCTTTCATCCTCTGTCTATCCCCTTCTAGTTTTCTTTCATTTTGCTTAGCATAATCATCCGCACATATACATATCCCTATAGTCAAGTAGTTCCACTGCTTTCAGAATCGGCACTACCACCACTACCGCCACCATCACCACCACCATCACCATTATCACCACCACCACCACCACCACCACCACCACCACTGAAATTCGCATATATTTCTTTGTAATAAACGGTTAAACCACAATTGTTCTTGTTTCGAGCCATGACCGTTAGATCTAGTTTTGTTTTCCTTTTATTAATTTCGTTTTTGTTTTTGTTTAATTCTGTACGCCTTCATCTTCAAATTAAAATAACAAATTCTTATAAGTTCGTTTAGTTCAAATACTTCTTTTTTTAAACTATCACATGGATACACACACTTCCCGGTGACAATTAACCAGTTTTCCATTTTCCCAATCCTTTTGTTTTACATGTATCTGTTAACTTCGTGTGTCGGTTCGCGAAATAGGCGACGATCACGATGGCGTCTTTTCTCTTCTTTCCACTAACACTCTTTTCTCATATTTTTCCAAAATTGTACCCCCCCCCCCCACTTTTCTACCATGCAGTGGCGTAGATACAGGAGGCACGCCCCCTCCCCCCAATCGAATGGCAAAAAAGGAGAAAAAAAGATGAAGAAAGATATAGGCTAGGTAAAAAGAAGGGAGAACGAGTACACCCTCTTCCACACATTCATCTATCTCAACGCTCTTGATATTTCGCATTTCATTCACTAACCCCAGCTCCCCCTCCCTTGATAAAAATGCCCCCTAAATAGCTGGGCCCAGGCTACGCCACTGCTACCCAGTCAAAACCATCACCAGTATAGCTGTCAGAGTTCCCATCAAGTCCTCCTTGTCTGACTGCTGGAGTAGGCCTACACTCATACAGGCCAGCAACCTCGAGTAAAGCTGACTTCAGCGGGCGACTGACTCATAACCTGAGGGGCGTCACCGGTACATTTTGAATGGAAGGGGTGGCATCACGATCTGCTGGTATTTCTATACACCCTCTCCCCTACCCCCCCCCCCCCCAACCCCGCAAACACACACGAAATCATACTACATATCAGTTTGGTGGACGACTTTCTGAATTTTGTACATAAACCTGAAAATGTAAAGGGTAGGTTATTATTATTCATGAAACTGTTTAATTTGAACCAAACTTATTTTGAACAGACAGAATGATTTGAATTAAAAAGGAAGGTCAATATAAGCAAAAAAAATCGCCCTGCATTACACTCCACAATCACGTGACTTAATGCACTAAATGACACCCAGTCTGTACGTTTCTTCACTTGAAATAATCAAATTTATCGTGATTTTATACGCTACGCCCATTTTATTTTTAATATATTGGAGAATGCATACGATGAGATTTTGTTCCTTCAGTATTCCAATATCAGATTCTTCATACAGATAACTCTGATTTTCTTGTCAATGTATGGCTGTGTGAGTGGGAAGGGCGACTAACAGGTTCCATTCCCAGAGGGCAACAACAATTATCCAAACATGTAATATTATTTCGACCCGGGAAACCAAACATTTATAGATTTAGGACCAGAAGGGGGCATGTTTGATGTAAAACAGGACCTGCGTGTACCAGTATGAAAGATAAGGGCTGGAGGTAAAAGGCCTCATTTATATGCATATAATAAGATAATCGACGTAAAGAAGAACTAAACGAACGAATCTTTAGGCCTAGGAGTATCGTAGATGGGGTGCTTTCATGAAGACATAAATGTCAGAGCTTCACAACCATGTAGCCGATACATCGTGTAGGCAAACTTTGTGCATCCATCTATAATTTGAATATTTAGATAAACTCTAGCATTCATATTCTTCTCTTTTTCTTGTTTAAAGTCAAAGTTAACATAGTTTAAAAGATAAAATAGAATCCAGCTTCCGTCTTCTCGACGTCTTCACAGAACAAAGACGTGCATTGCGTTTGTTATTACGAATCGACATTTAATCTCACTCTATCATACGGATATCAGGAAGCGAAACCAGATGATATTTATTTCAGAGACACCAAAATATGATAGTAACGATAACCGCAAAAGGGAATACATTGTGCGTCAAACCGATCCATAAAACGTTTCATCCATCTTTATTTGGACGGAATCATAAATGTTCTTGAGATTGGTTTTTATCTATGTGACGACTGCTCGTTTACGTCATATCTCGCGTCCATATCTGTCTGTCACTTTGAGACAGGACAGATCTGGGCAGGGGTGCGCTTCTGCACCCCTATACCACTACCAGAGCCTGATAATGTAACGAGAGGGACCACACAAAGTGGTAGCTTTTACCAAATGATGGGGTTGAATTGGGACATCAGGGTGGTATTATAATTTGACGTTATGAATGAAATTGGTAAGGAGCTGAGGCAAGAATTGATAAATTAGGTTAAACGAAGATTGGCAGTTGCAAGAAACTTTGACCCCCCCCCCCCCGGACTTGTTCTATTCGGAGTCTGCATTAGGTTACTTGTAAGGGAGCTTATCTTTCATGTAAAAAGTTGTGGAACAACTTTCCACAATTCATGTCAGGCCTCAATGTTTTCATGTTCCCGGCTACGATGTCATCTAGAGAGTAATACTAATGCCAACAAAGACTAATGGAAAATAACTGACCAAGAACGTTACATTTGTGAGACATCGTTGTAGAGCAAGCGCCATGAGCGCCCATCAACACCGGTGCTATATAACCCGTCATCAGCATTATCATCATCATCATCATCATCATCAATTACAGTAAGACTTATTTTTTGTGTCGCTCAAAAGTAACTTCGTCACAATTAGTTTAGATAAATAAGGCTGACCAGACACAAACCTATCTAATGGTTTGGGGATATAGGCCTTCTTGGTTGTGTAAAACTGTAAATATGCTCTCATATCACAAACTATCCATGTAATTATGAATAAAACTGTAAAGTGAGTATCATGCAAATATGAAATGAGAAATTGTTAAAATAATTTATTCTTTGAAATTGAATTGAAAAAAATTGAGAAATATATTAGTAATAATCAAGACGAAGCAAATGTCCCCGATCATTTAGAGCAACGACTTTGGTTAGCTTGGCAAGGGGGAGGTATGATGAAGGAGGGGGGGGGGGGGGGGGGGCGTCGGTATGGGTTGTCGATACGAACAAAGGATGTCCGCTTAACAGAGAGCAGTTAGTAATCAAATATTTATATACATAAATTGTTATATAGGACATGTAAAATCCAAATATAGGAATATCTTTTTAAACTCTTAAAACAAGAAATGGGTAGCGGATTTATAAACTAGTACGCAATTCGCCTCCTGTTACAAAATATTACGCCACGAATATATTTGATGTATGGTTCCTAGTGGATGGGGTGGATGGGTTGGGGTGCAAGAGGGCTATTAAACTCATACGTCATTTTCTCTTGACAAATATATGAATCGAACCACACAAAAAAACGAATTATAAGTTCCAGTTTCCTTTTCGCCCATGTTTGCTCAATTTCGAAGCGATTAGAGCGAAATGCAAAGTCATAATGATGAATTGCCATCATTTTTCTTTTTCGGAGGGCAATCTTTGTTGAATAAACATCCTCTATATCCGTAGAGTAAACAAAGTTCCGCACTATTAATGGAGATGGATTTCTTTGAACATAATGTCACGATATTGAGCGGGCATACTTTGATTGACAAGTGCTTGACGACGGAATTTTAAAGGTACCCTTCAACGGTTACATGTCGTTTTTCCAAAGGTTCGTAATTCCAAAGGTTCGTTACTCCTAAGGTTCTTAATTCAAAAGGTTCATTATTCCAAAGATAATGTATTCCCAATGATATAGCCTACAATTCTTAGTCCGAAATGATACAGGGTTCATAATTACGACAATGAATTTGGGTTCGTAATTTCGAAAATGAAATAACGTTCATTTTTCCAAAAGTGACAGAGATAACGTTTTTTGGAATTACGAACTTTCTGAATAACGAATTCTTTAATTTCACTTGTGGAATTATGAACCCTATTTCATTTTCGGAAATATGAACCTCAAAAGGAGTGCCTTCTCTATTCAACAAAATAGTCGGGGAAATACGTGTTTGAGTTAAAAGGGACCTTTAAAAAATCTTTTAACAAATATTAAAAGATATCAAGAGGTAAATAAGGATTCAGGCAAAATTACCATAAGTGCGTCCGGTTTTTACAAATTATTGTTTGATATCGAACATATGCTAAATTGATGCTAAATGATTAAAAGTAATGTAACGACTAACGACAGGCATCGATGACGGAGATTTTTTTTTTTTTTTTTTTTTTTTTTTTTTTTGTGATTCGCCGACTATAAGCGTTAAGTCGAGTGATGGCGCGATTCCGGACCGGTTCTCGGGATCGCGCCGTCACTAAGGATCGCGCCATCAATCGGCTTAACGCTTATAGTTGGCAAATAATACAAATAATAAAAAAGGTTCCAGAACTAGACTAGAATGGAGAGAGAAATAGATCAAGAACGCTAGTCAGAGTGATGTAAGATGAGTAAGGGTGGAGATAGAAATTGAGAGAGAGAGAGAGAAAGAGAGAGAAAGAGAGAGAGAGAGAGAGAGGGGGGGGGGGGGGGGGGGGGGAGAGCGGCAAAGGAAGGGTATACATTATTGTTATACAGCTTTACCCTACAAAGACTGGGTTATTTTGGTACACAATTCAGTTCACTTCTGATGTTGTTTCCAAAACCCAATCAAAACACGAGCTCTCAGCCAAGGCCAGGGCGGGGGGGGGGGGGGGGGCGTGTTTGTCCCCTTGGAATCTTAGTCATGAAATGACGAAAAATTATTAAACTTGGCATCTCGATAGGGTATCTCATAAAGAATAAGTCCATGCCATTTCATAGCTATGTCTCGAATGGCTTTTGAATGATTACTAAATTAATATGCACAAAATCTGCGAAGTGACGATTCTGCCATGTGTACAGTACATAATTCATGGGAAAATTTTCATTTTGGCAGCGCGGTGATTTTTGACACTACGCATTACCCATTTGGTTGAACTTATATTAATTTGGTATCACAAAGATAGGGACATAGTTGATTCTGCCCCCTGCCCTTTTAAGATTTAAAAAAAAAATGAATTAGCCTCCCCGGCGGTCCGGATTAACATGTCCCGCGGTCCGGACTTTGGGAATCCCTGGTCTAGAGTAAGATGAAGAGTTATTGTTAGTATTACTTTCATAAACCAGTATACTGCACATAAAGCAAAACCAAGGTATTTGGTCATTTGGTGGATCATAATTTATGCATGACCACATATTATGGATTTCCGAATATAAATTGACATCAGATGTGTTTGCCACTTCATATTTAGTCTAATTCAAGCTATAGTAGGGCTATTAACTTAATACATGATCCAGATATACTAAAATCTAAGATGTGGACAATAATGTAGAATGGATCACACTATCTCGAAAATAAGTCAGACCGTTATTACTCGTTGGGGATCAAGTCATTGGTCCTGAGATTAATGGTAAGAATTTTCACCAGTTTATTCCAGAAAAAAGCGAGTCCTCTCAAATCCTCGGTCCAATGTTGGTAGGGTCTGCCGTCACTTAAATATAGCCTTGCCAAGAATGGTATCTCTTCGTCAGGGATGTCTTCAAGAAAGACCACGACTACGAATTCGGTCTGGGTGTCGCTCACATGGTCCATGGCGATGCGGAGTTTGAGCATGAACCAGCGATCGTGTACAGCGGCTCTGCTGAGTAAAATGAGTGTTTTGTAACTATGGGTCACCACGTAGTCGACGGCGTCCAGGTAGTGCATACCAATGACGAGGTCTTGATCACCAATGACATTCCTCTTGAACTGCGGAAGCCGTTCTTCTAGAGCTGGTTGGAGTTGTTGACGAACCTATTCTTCGTCGTCATCGTAGAAGATGATAGTCAAGTCAAACTCGTAGTCGTTGTGGACCCGAGTGTCTATCACCTCTTTATATCCAATTGCCATTAGTTTCAAGAGAAAGAGTTTGTACTTCAACTGCCATCGGTTGTGATAAAGGACTTCGACGATGACTACCAATTATTTTATCTTATTTCAACGCGGATCACTAGCTTAGGCCAACTGCTGTTCTTCTGCAAGTTCGTGCATACATAAAAAGGAATCATATACAAAATATATACAATTCAAAATAACACGCAATACAAATTATACAATTACAACAGTAAAAGGAAAGCGGATTTAAGATCAATAATTGAATAAAATACATTGAAAAATAATGCGACGAGCGTGATAATTAACATAATATAACAATAACTAAATACAAATATAAAATGAAGTAAATTTAAGTAAAAGTTAAATTTAGGAATTGAAAATTTAAAAAAAATTAAAATTGATATATATTTAAAAGAGTAAACCTCATGATGCAATAGCTCGAGAAAAATAAGCGAATTAGCAAACTGACAAAAATTTTTTTTATAACTATATTGAATAAGCAGCTAGAGTGATCGCACAGCATATTACACAGATTGCGAACAAGAGGCATAGCACACAAAGAGAGAGATAGATGGAGAGAGGGGGAGAGGGAAAGAGAGAAAGAGAGAGATAGATGTGAGGGAGAGAGAAAAGAAGAGAGAGAGAGAGAGAGAGAGAGAGAGGGGAGAGAGAAGGGGGAAAAAAGAGAGATGGACAAATGAAGCCACTACAATACTATTTCACTCTATACAGTATACTGTCCAATTTGAAACTGTAAAGGCTCAAACCTTTTACCTCATGATTCATTCCATCGTTTTGCTCCTCTGTATTGCAGACCTTTCTTTTTAAAGTTAGCTTTAACCGGTGGTACTTGATTTTAAAATATGAATAAAAAACATATTAATTACTGTTACTCAAAACAAATTGATTACATGTACTCTCTGGTATGGGCAATGTTGTGCATTATACGTAAAGTGCGTATATATTTCGCCTCTCCTCAAGTCTTTTGACATCTAATTTTGTAAATAATAGTTCAGACGGATACATCCAATCCACATTTAATACACAACGAAGAGCTCTATTTTGAAGATTTTGTAGATGATCGTTAAGTACTTTTCCTAAGTACTATAGGAAAAGTGTGTATTATCTCATTCCAAATACAATAATATTTATCACCTATTTACATTGAATATTAGGTAGTTGAAAAGAAAAGGTGTTAATATTAACTCGAACTCAAGGAAATGCTTATTTCTTGCAAAAGTTATGATACTTTCTTTGTTATGATGATTACAATCTGGATTTATTCACATCCCTTATTTAAGGTAACCCTTGTCATTGAGTGATACAAAATGGCTGACGTTTATTTGGGATGTTATCATATTGATGAAAGTCTACTATCTATTTCTTTGATACTTATCATCATAAGTATGTGTTTCTTCTTGCATTAGGGTTTAGTAACCTTTGGATTTTCATTTGCTATTCGAGACAAACACCTTATGCTCATTATGCGTGTGAAATGGCGTAGCGGACATATGAGCAGAGAGAACTTAGATATCATGAGTCAAGAAGTTAGTAGGCTGTTCAAAATAAATAAAGGGCGTCCTATGGATTGAATTGCATCATTTTAAACAATTAAGCACTGAAGCACGGGGCATAATTTAACTTTTTAAATGGATTTAAGACCAAAGAAGCACATGCATTTGGCCTGACCCGAATTCGCTCCATCCGCCCAAACTTGGTACAAGGCGATTTGACAACCCTTTTTAAAGACCCTGGTGCTCAGTCACCCGTGGCAGAAATATTATAAATATGATATCATTGGACAGAAAACTAGTTACTATTCATCATGGAATAGATTTTCTCTCATCTGAACAATATTTAACCAAGTCCCTTTAAGCTTGGCGTCGGGTTTCAATCATATTACAACACGGGCGACACTGTCTCACAAACATAATCGCAAAGACTGTCGAGAAAGAAAAATCAACCTTAGTCAATTTAATTGTCTCGTACACAACATTTCGACTCTTGTCCACCGCCCTTTTAAATTTGTGCACACTTTACAGACGTGTCCCGTAATCTGAACATGATTTTATATCGAATTCTCGAAAGTCTTGGCGATCGCACCTTCACACACAGTGATAACATTTTTAATTGTCACGTTGTGATACAATGTTTTTTTTTTCGAAAGTTATTTTATTGTAAATTAAATGCATACAAATAATAACAGAATGATAATATATATATGATTTAACATAGTATTACAAGAAATTAAAGATGATGTGGTCACCGGGCGGCGGTCACAGTGTGACTATATCTAGATGCAATCATATTCACTTTCATACTGTTTAGATAGTCACATTTACTCTGGACCAAAAGAGAACCACAAAATATATTGACATAACTTGATTACGTATATTACAAAACAAAAACAACCGTAATAAACATTCAAAATTTATTCCAAAATAGTATTCAGGTGCCGTTGATCTTTGCGTCTACACTTTACTAATATATTTGATGATAACTTAATATGGAATAGGTCAAATAAAATCAATATCAAGATAATTTAGATATTACATTAAGATATTTACACAACACAAAATTAATTGATCTTTTTTATCAAATACATCGTGTGCAGATGCCGATGATCGTTGCATATACACGTTATCAATATATATGATATCTTAATAATACAATTCCAAATATAACCAATATCGAGACAAATTAGATACTACACTAAGATATTTACACAACACAAACTTAATCGGTCTCTTTATCAAATACCTCTTTTAGATTACCGATGATCGTTGCATATACACGTTATCAAGATATATTCGATGATTTCTTAATAATACAATTCCAAATATAACCAATATCAAGACAATTTACATACCACACTAAGATATTTACACAACACAAACTTAATTGATCTTTTTATCTAATACCTCTTATAGATTGAGACAGAGAAATATATTACGAGTATTTGAGTATTGTTTTCAAAGCTAATAGAGATTAACCTATTTCATAGTGTCATCTTTAAGTGACCTTTAATTTTTATTTTGAAATCTCTGAAATGGCAACGGAGAGTGGAATTCATAATCACTTTTTTCGTGTTCATATTGGCAATTTGTAGTTGATTTTCGTTATTGCAATTTTGATTCACACAGCTTTTAGTTTTTAATAATGAAAGAGTGAGAATTACGAAAAATAGTTTCATATTTGAGGAGGAAAAGTAGATTCATTTAGACATGCAGAAAAGTTTCTGTGAACTTCTATGAGTTAAGTGAGAATGTTGGAGGGGTGGATCAAAACCAAAACAGATTGTTATAAACAAAAAAAGCATGACTGTCAAGTTTTTAGCATTTGGGACTTTGGCTTTCGAATCAGTCGTACTAATCAAACATTACTACTTAACTTTATAGCTAGAAATAGTATCCTGCGTTATTTTAAAATCCCTGATCGTGATAAGATTAGTACACAACAAAGATAAAAAGGAAAGAAGAAAACAATACAACATATTTAAACGTAGTACAGTCTAACCTGGATGAATAGTCACGTTGCAAAAAACCGCTGTGCGTGTGGGTGTGTGTTTTTGTATAGAATTGTGTTCTGCATACGAGTATAATATAGGCCCACTTTTAGGAGGCGCGATGGCTCAGTGGTAGAGCAGGGGTTCTCAAACTTTTTCCTTGACGGTCCAGATTTGATTTCCATGAAAACTAAAATGGTCCGAAAAAATGGGCAAATTTAATTTACTAAATCAATTATTTTGTATAGATATAGGTTCGTGATATTATACATTCGTGTCTTTACGCGTATCTTAATTTTAGGAGTTAAGACAGTGGAACGTGGAAGTTCTGGTATACATGCAGGGTATATCAGTGGGGAAAATAGCACTGTTTTCCAGCAAAAATCCGCCTAAACATTGACACAAATGGAATGATTGTAAGACGAAAGCATTAATGCAAACGTTCAGACAATCTACTCCTAACATTTACAGTAATGGCACTTGTGTATAGGTCTTTATCCTATATCTGATCTGAGGGGAATTGCTACAGTTTAACCCTAAAAAGACCGGGTTATTTTGGTACACAATTCAATTCAATTTAAATAATTGTACATCCTAAACTAAATCAAAATATGAGCTCTCAGCCAAGGTCAGAAGCCGGGGGTGGTTGACGCTTTGGAATCTCAGTCATGGAATGACAAAAAAACTTGGCATATTGATAGGGTATCTCATAAAGAATAAGTCCATGGAATTTCATATTTATGTCTGAAATGGCGTTTGAATAATAACTAATTAACTATTCACATATCCGAGAAGAAACAATTCTTCATTTTTGTACAGAACATTATTTATAGGGAAATGTTTATTTTGGCAGCGCGGTGATTTTCTACACTACGCAGTGACCAATGGTACCCTTTGGTCGAACGTATATACATGTGAAACCAAAAGGCCCTAGGCCCTGGTCTAGAGTAAAATGCAGAATAATTGTTGCTATTCTTCTATCAACCGGTATACTGCACAAGAGCAAAACCAAGGTATTTGGTCATTAGGTGTATCACAATTATGCATGACCACATATTATTATGTTTTTCTAAATATAAATAGACATCAAGTGTGTTTGCGACTTTATATTTAGTCTGATCCAAGCTCCAGTAGTGCTCTTAGCTTAATACATGATTCAGATATACTAAACTCTGAGATGTGGACAGTAATGTAGAATGGATCACACTATCTCGAAAATAAGTCAGACCGTTATTACTCGTTGGGGATTAAGTCATTAGTCCTGAGATTAATGGTGAGATTTTTCACCAGTTTATTCCAGAAAAAATCGTGTCCTCTCACATCCTCGGTCCAATGTAGGTAGGGTCTGCCGTCACTTAAATATAGCCTTGCCAAGAATGGTATCTCCTCGTCAGGGATGTCTTCGAGAAAGACCACGACTACGAATTCGGTCTCGGTGTCGCTCACATGGTCCATGGCGGTGCGGAGTTTGAGCATAAACCAGCGATCGTACACGGCGGCTCTGCTGAGTAGAATGAGTGTTTTGTAACTATGGCTTACCACGTAGTCGACGGCGTCCAGATAGTGCATACCAATGATGAGGTCTTGATCACCAAAGACATTCCTCTGGAACTGCGGAAGCCGTTCTTCCAGAGCTGGTTGGAGTTGTTGACGAACCCATTCTTCATCATCATCGTAGAAGATGATATTCAAGTCAAACTCGTAGTCGTTGTAGTCCCGGGCGTCTCGCATCTCTTTATATCCAATTACCATTAGTTTCAAGAGAAAGAGTTTTTTCTTCAACTGCCATCGGTTGTGATAAAGGATTGCGACGATGACAACCAAGAAAATGCCGGCGAGAGGAGTCAAGCATACAAGAGCAATGTTGAGTCCACAAAGTTTACTGGGATCAAAATCAAGCAAAGGTTTTTCGCGAAGAGGCTCTAAAGAGGCCAATGAACAAACGGTTCTGTCCTCGTCAATGACGACAATATGTCCACTCATCCAATCGCGGAACCATCGTATATCACAGTTACAGCTGAAAGGGTTCAATGAAAAGTCTAAAGATAGAAGCGAAGATTTTATCGGTTCAAATGTCGTTTGGTTGAGACGGGTGAATCTATTGTTTGATAGCAAAAGAGTAGTCAGTCTGGGATTGTTCGAGAATAGTTGTTCATCGAGGTATGTCAAAAGGTTGCCATCAAGATTTATAATTGTTACTTGATCTAACATTTTGAATATATCAAAATTAAGTTGTTGAATTACGTTTCTACGTAAATTTAGCACCAGAAGCGATTCCAATCCCGTAAAAGCTAATGGATGAAGGCCTGAAATATGACAGGCTTCTAAACTAAGGTTCTGAAGAGCAGAGAGTTGTTTGAAGATCCTTGCTGGATAATCAGATGGAAAGTGGTTGTGGCTCAGATCCAAAGTAATAAGTTTTGACAATCCGTCAAAAAGAGACCATAGTTCATTTATCACCAGATCCGATCCACGGATTTCCAAATCTTTAATGCCTTGTGAATCTCCGAGGTTTATTCTAGGGGTCGTAGAGGGATTCGGGATTTTCAGGTTATTCATGAAAAGGGTTGTTAAGTTCGGGGCTACCGGTTGAAAATAGTACAAACTGCATTGGTTCAAGTCGATGGTTTGAATTCCTGTCAGTTCCGAAAACGACGTGATTTCTAGGACATTAAGGGCTCTGTTCAAACTCAGATCTAGCAGCTTTAGTTTTCGCAAACCGAAAAATGCGGATTCTAAGAGTTCTGTCAAATAATTGTTTCGTAAGTGCAACTCATTCAAGTCCAGTACCCATTCATCAATATTCGGGTTTATAAATTTTAATTCATTCTGGGTCAAGTTCAATACTTTTAACTCCCGCATGCCTTGAAAGAATATCGGTTCAACAGTGACGATTTTGTTTTGCGATAGATCAAGTTCCACGAGTCTTGTAAAGTGTGAGAACACGTACGGAGAGAGGGATTGGATCTCATTGCCCGATAATCTTAGCAGAGTAAGAGAGCAATTACGTAAGACACCAAAGACATCTCGTGGCAAGACTGTGATATTGGCACGAGTTATATCGAGCTCCATTATTTCAGAGTGACAGATCCCGATAAAAATATCCTTCAGTACCTCAAGTGTCAAAGGGTAGCCTCCAAAGACCAGTGATCGGACATCCAACGATGCAATCAAGTTCGGGTCTACTAATTTAATAGGATTCGCGAACAGACCCACATAATCACTTTGACATCCGAAGATGAAAGATTCTGCCGTGAGATACTCGATTTCATTAAAATTCAAGAGAACATTCCTTGCTCTGCCACAAAGGCTCATGTTAACGAAGGTAAGTCTGTTCTTCATTAGATTTATAGTCTCTATAGACGGGCTCCATTTGAGAATGTCGTTTGGAAGCAGTTTCAGATTCGAATCAGACAGATCCAGGATGGACAGGTTCTTAGACCGCTTGAACAGGCCTGTAGCTGGGAGAACAAGATTAGGGTTGGATGATAGGATTAAGTGATTCAATTCCTTTAGAGGGTAAAAAGATGCAGATTCTATCGTTCTGATGTCGTTTGAGTTAAGATCCAAGACCTGGATCAAAGGGTATCTCTTGAAAGAAAAACTCGAGATGAAAGTGATATTGTTGCGCGCGACATCCAGTACTTTAATATCGTTTCGAAGATTCTGAGGGATGGAGTCCAACCCACGATCATGGCAATCAGCTTTCTTCTGCTCGGCATCATAATGACATAGCATAGAAGGAGTAAACATGGCATCTTGGTGTTTGGTTTGGATGAGCGTCGGTGTTAGAATATATACTACAACCAATGGCAGACAGCGTAGAAGAGGTGCTCGTTGGATGAATGCCATAATAACTGACCCCTGTCTGAAAATAAAAATAGAAGATAATAAACTGCAGAAGACTAACCTCCACATTAACAATAATATCCCTGACCACAGGCCTTTCACTGACCTTAACCCTAACCCGAATACATTATACTGATGCTTGGTAACGTATTCTTCACAGGGGGAGGGGGCAATAAAGTAATGAGAAAGTTTGTTTTGTTTTTATGAGAAATAACAGCCCATTTGAAAGAACTCTGTTTTATTTTGTTGTTGGTGTCTACTCCATCCAGATGTATACGTAATTAATGCCTAGGTCACATTTGCCGCGGCGGCCGTAAGGTCTAATATATCTACGGCCAATAGTAATTAGAGGGCCGCCGCAGCAATCTCACGGTCACATACGGTAGCGGTCACGAATGTTAGAGTAGCCGCACGGCGTATTATGAATTCGTGGAATCAGAAAACCTGCGGCTGTCGTACGGCCTTTGAAATGATGACGCACGGTCACCTTACGGTGTCCCTGCGGCGGCCGTCGGTTTTTGACCGAGGCACCCGCAGGGCGCCTGTGGAATTCCTGCTGCCACAGCAATTTTTGTTGGGTTATGCAAAAGTCAATTGTAATTCAAAAGACCCTAGGGCAGCCGCATTACAAACGCAAGGCCGCCGTACGCCCGACGTATGGTTGCTGTGGAACCGCTCTACGGCATGGCTACGGCGTGTCTAATCGCTACGGCGAACTCCGAAATGAAAAAAGTATATCGACCCGTACGGTCTGTGCAAATAGGGATACGCTCTAGGAGTCTAGGGTGAGCCTAAGGCCACCGCAGATTCTCTGCGGCCGCCGCAAGTATCTCTCGATCTTGGGGGCGTACGGCCGCCGTATCCTAGCCGTAGAGCAAATGTGACTTAGGCATTAGTAGAACAATTCCATGTTATCAGTGAAAGCAGTCCAAGTACTACACTCGAAATTGATGAAGAAGAAAATTGGCTTATTGGCTAGAACGAAATTCGTAATAAAAAAAATATATTGTATAATTACTGTGTAAATCTATACGAGCAGTGTGAGGTAATACAATAATTTAAAGTAGAGACATTTTGCGATACACTTAAAGGGATCGTTTAACAATGTTAAATCTGAGATACACGGCCCTACGTGTTATCAGTGTCTGTGATATGATGTATTATTGAAGCCCTAAAAAAAATCGCGCTTCAAAATGATCAAGAAGTGCCTCAAAAAAGTAAAAATCTTTGAGTGACCGGTTTTACCATACTCGTTTTCCCCAATAGACTGTAGTGTTATGAAAACCGTCAGGCGAACGGTTTTCAAAATGTGTAATTCCAATCATAAATATGTTGATAATCGGACAGGCGATCGGCTTGTAAAAGTCACGGGGTTCCTGACTGACCTAAAGGTTTATAATTATCATTGCATCATGAGCTAAATCCAGAATATGTTTTCAGAATCTGAGACAAAGTTACCGGATCCCTTTAAAAACCCATAGCCCTTGTGTAATTCCACGTCGTTTTTCATTTACATACAGCAAAGCAAGAAACTATCGTTAATATTATTGTTTTGTCAGACTTCACTTCACTTCACTTTTATATTTACCTCAACTTTAAGAAAGATCAATAAAATATTCCCAAAATAGTCTACTGCGGACTCAGAGCATCTGGCAATATCGGCTGACTTGGTTTGGAGAAGAATCAATCTACACCAATGCGGGAAGAGCTTCACGAAATCACGTTAACTTTTATGCCCTGTTAAATCATCACTGTCTTGATGAATGCTCCGGTTTCGATTTGAGAGCAAAACAAGAATATTTTAATCCAGGGAGCACACTTCCTGCGATCAAAACAACCTATTTCTGCTGGAAAGTGAAACTGTATACTGTACTTTACTAAATGCTTAGTCATATTATTTGCCTCGTATATTCTGAAGAAAAAGTAAACTCCCGGGAACAAACCGAGGCAATGTAGAATCATTTCTCCATTATTGAATATCTTGATTTGTATACAGTTCGTATTAAAAAAAGAGTATACAACTTTGGTAGCTTCTAATTAAAAAGTTATAGCCTATGTGACATTGAATCATTATTTTGTCATGGTAAAGGGTAACTTATACGCTGTCGAATGATGCCATATTCATAATTGTGGTGCCACGGATGGCTAAGCAACCGGCTTTCCAAAAAGTATTGTCAAAATCCTCTTGCACCAAGTTTGGGCTGAAGCAATGAATTTGAGTCAAAATCCATTATGTGTGTATTATCTCATTCCAAAAACACCAATATCGCTCACTTATTTGCATTGGCTATTGGGTAGTTATAAAGAAAAGGTTTTAATATCAACTCGAGCTGAAGGAAATGCCTATTCCCAGCAAAATTTATGATATTTTCTTTAATATGATGATTACAATCTTGACTCTATTAGCATCCCTTGTTTAAGGTAACCCTTCTCATTGAGTGATACATAATGGCTGAAGTTTATTTGGGATGTTATCCTTTGTATAAAAGTATACTGTCAATTTCTTCGATACTTAGAATCATATGTTTATTCTTGCATTTGGGTTTAGTAACCTTTGAGTTTTCATTTGCTATTCTAGATAAACACCTTATGCTCATTACGCGTGTGACATGACGTAGCGGACATATGAGCAGAGAGAACTTAGATATCATGAGTCAAGAAGTTAGTAGGCCACTTTTTTTTTTGGGGGGGGGTCTCTGAATTTGAAAATTTGACATTTTGCTCCCTTGGGGGAGGGGTAAGGTCACCTTTTTTAGGTCAGCCATGGGAATAAATTCCGGGGGGGGGGTTGAGGGGGGTTATGGGGGGGGGGGGGGGTTTACACACAGAAAATTACCAAAGGGGGGAAGGGGGGGGGTTAACCTCCCAAACCCCCCCCCCCCCTGTGTACGCGCCTGCGTGTATACCCCTACAGAAAACAAAAACAACCGTAATAAACGGTTCAAAATTTATACAAAAATAGTATGTAGGTGCCGATGATCGTTGCGTATACACTTTACTAATATATTTGATGATATCTTAATAATGAATATGTGAAATATAATCAATATCAAGACAATTTAGATACTACACTAAGATATTTACACAACCAAAACTTGATAGATCTTTTTATAAAACACATCTTTGCAGATGCCGATGATCGTTGCTTTTACACGTTATCAACATATATTCGATGATATCTTAATAATAACATTTCATATATAACCAATATCAAGACAGTTTAGATAGTACACTTAGATATTTACACAACACAAACTTGATTGATATTTTTATCTAATACATCTTATAGATTGAGACAGAGAAATGTATTACGAGTATTCAATGACTAGTTGTTTTCAAAGCTAATAGAGATTTACATATTTCATAGTGTCATCTTTTAGTGACCTTTATTTTTATTTTGAAATCTCTGAAATGGAAATGGAGAGTGAAATTCATAATCACTTTGTTCTTGTTGAAATTGGCAATTTGTAGTTGATTTTCGTTGTTGCAATTTTGATTCACACAGCTTTTAGTTTTTAATAATGAACGAGTGGGAAATACGAAAACATTGTTTCATATTTGAGGAGGAAAAGTAGATTCATTTATATAACCGTGTTCAAAAAGTTCGTTCCGCCCATATCTGCCAACTCAACTGCTCATATGACTACTTTATTAATAGTAATAGTCTGTTATCAACCAAATGTACATGTACTGGATGTATCCAGCCTGCGGAAATTGACAACACCATTGCTGGGCTGAGATACGAGGTCAAACATTAAAAAGGAGGAATTTAAAGGTCTGTAAACCTCAGACATTTAAAGATGGCGCCCAACAAGAACAACAGTAGCTTGGAGAAGGAAAGAGAACTGGCCAGAAAATTTGACAGAACTGAACCCCATAGAGAAACTATGGGCTATTATGAACGAACAAGTATTTGAAACTCAATACTGCATAACAATAACTGAACTTAAAGAGGGGATCCGACGAGCATATAAAAGCCAAGACATGAATAAGGACCTCCTTGCGTCATTAGTGGACGATAACTGGACCAAGCGTGTTTCACAGGTGATCGACCACCAAGGAGAAATAAATTTTAAATAAATTGGGAAGTGACATCTCAATAATGCTTAGAAATGAGAAAATTAACAAAATAACCTGAAATGCATGGTGCAAATTGAGTTTTAAACACAATAATATGCTTTTCTGTAGGGGGGGGGGGGGGGGGAGAACAAACATTGTGAACACCGTATACCTGCAGAAAAGTTTCTGTGAACTGCTATGAGTTATATAGTGAGAATGTTGGAAAGCTGGATCAAAACCAAAACAGATTGTTATAAACAAAAAAAACATGACTGTCAAGTTTTTAGCATTTGGGACTTTGGCTTTCGAAACAGTCGTACTAATCAAACATTACTACTTAACTTTATAGCTATAAATAGTATCCTGCGTTATTTTTAAATTCCTGATTGTGATAACGTATTATTTATGAAAGACGTAAACTTAAGATTAGTACAGAACAAAGATAAAAAGGAAAGAAGAAAATAATACAACATATTAAAGGTGAAATTCAAAGAAAATCACAAATACGTCAACTAATGTATCACTAGAAACTGGTAAGCTAACAGATGGCCATCGGACAAGTTTTTGGTCAACTACATATCGGGTGATTTATAAAAAATACAAATACAACCACCTCCATAGCAGCTTGGATATACGAGAGATTCGCCGGAAAAATAACGATGTTTTAATGACGTCACTATATGGACCAACACTGCCCAAGCAGACGACATCCCATAGAGAATGAACATAATTGCAAAGCTATTACTTCTCAAATTATAACGAGTTTAGTGTATATAATTGTAATGGCATGTCAAACCATTCAAAAGGGGATATGACCCGATTCTGATAATTACAATTTTTTGCTTGTAAATACACAGAATAGGGGTTAATTAACGATCAAAGAAACCAGACTTTGATTGAAAAAAACCCGGAATGATAATAAGGACGATATTTGTTCCCTCTTGAAACGCCGAACATACCCCGGTGTGTGCAGCTGAATATACAATGGCGTCTTATTTTGTTTACAAGCAAAAGATTCCTTTATTTTTGTATCGCTGCATTTTTCATCAAAATAAAATCATGTGCGGGGTTTAGAGTGAGGCAATATATTATACATTTAGCATGACGGTAGTGAAGTAAGAGAAAGAACTCAAGAGAAGATGAAAACGCGGGCACTGAAAATGTGTGAGATGTCATCGGACATCGTCTGCTTGTGCAAGTCATGTCCATACTGTGATCTCACACATCTCAGCAGCGTTCGGAGAGCTCTTCAGGTGCTATGCCGGGGTTGTATTTAAGCGTTTTGTAATTTATAATAATCATTACTTCGAATGTTTCCAAGCATTGAATTTTGATAATCTTGTAATAATAACTTTGCAATAATGAAAATAAAGTTAGTTTTTAAAATCAATGAATATCTACTTTTAAAACGTAGTACAGTCTAACCTGGATGAATAATCACGTTGCAAAAAACCGCTGTGCGTGTGGGTGTGTGTTTTTGTATAGAATTGTGTTTTGCATACGAGTATATACAGGCCCACTTTTAGGAGGCGCGATGGCTCAGTGGTGGAGCACAGGTTCTCAAACTTTTTCCTTGACGGTCCAGATGAGATTTCAATGAAAACTGAAAGGTCCAAAATAATGGACAAATTTAATTTACTAAATCAATTATTTTCATAAATATAGGTTTGTGATATTATACGTACACGTACCTTAATGATTAGAGTTAAAACAGTTGGAAGAGAAAGTTCTGGTATACATATAGGTTATATCAGTGGGAAAAACAGCACTGTTTTCCGGCAAAAATCGGCCTAAACATTGGCACAAATGGAATGATTGCAAGACGAAAGCATTAATGCAAATATTCAGACAATCTACTTCTAACATTTACAGTAATGGCACTTGTTTACTGAAGAAAATGAGGCTTGTGTTTAGGTCTTTATCCTATATCTGATCTGAGGGGAATTGTTACAGTTTAACCCTAAAAAGACCGGGTTATTTTGGTACACATTTTAATTTACTTCAAATAATTGTATTTCCTAAACTAAATCAAAATATGAGCTCTCATCCAAGGCCAGGGGAGGGGGGGGGGGCGTGGTTGGATATAAAATAAATAGAAAATCAAAAGCTATATTAAAGATCAGGTATACAGTTTGAGAGTAGGTTCAGGACATCTTGATAATATTGTTCATTAAAAAATTGAAACTAAATGATTAAACTGTAACATTTACATGAAGTAGATATAAAAAATATATCGATAAAATACAATTATTAAATATTGTTATGTATGATCTTTATGAATACGTGATGTAAAACCCGACTTGAAAACATAAAATTACATTTATTAAATTACATTTATTGAAATAACATTAATAATTATTGCATTGATCAACTTGCATTTATCAAAGTTAAATTTAAAAAGTCAGATAACATACATTGTTGTTCTGAGTTGCATAGATTGGCAATAAGAATATATTTTATAATAATTTATCGGATCATTTTTGTATAAATGAAATGATAGGAGATTGAAGGGTAAGATCGCAAACATCCAGTCTCACATGGTTTCTTAATAATGAGTTTAAAGGCCGATCATTGATTAAAATAAAAGGCTAACTGTTCAAGTAATGCGGTCTACATTAGATGATAAAGAGATGATTCGAAAATCGAATTATTAATCATTGTTTTAAACATACAATACCCGATATAAAAAACTGACTTGCAATATAGAAATTACACTTATTAAAATTGCATTTAATTAAATTATATCTCTAAAAACATTTCTTTTCTCAAAATAAAATTCTTAAAAACTACATTTTATCAAAGTTCTATTTATTAAAATCATATTTATCAAAACTATATTCATAAAACTACATACAAATTCAAATAGAGGTTTGGGATTAAATAGCTAGATCTATATGAGGAGGTCGGGATTCCTATTTAGTAATAGAACAATTATTGATGGAATACTAGAATTGTAATATCTTGTGGTCCTGCATTTTGGTTCATGGAGAAGATGTGATTTGGTCATTTGGTGTATCATAATTATGCATTACCACATATATAATGGTTTTCTAAATATAAATTGACATCAGATGTGTTTGCGACTTTATATTTATTCTGATCCAAGCTCCAGTAGTGCTCTTAGCTTAATACATGAATCAGATATACTAAACTCTGATATGTGGACAGTAATGTAGAATGGATCACACTATCCCGAAAATAAGTCAGACCGTAACTACTCGTTGGGGATCAAGTCGTTGGTCCTGAGATTAATGGTGAGATTTTTCACCAGTTTATTCCAGAAAAAATCGTGTCCTCTCACATCCTCGGTCCAATGTAGGTAGGGTCTGCCGTCACTTAAATATAACCTTGCCAAGAATGGTATCTCCTCGTCAGGGATGTCTTCGAGAAAGACCACGACTACGAATTCGGTTTGGGTGTCGCTCACATGGTCCATTGCAGTGCGGAGTTTGAGCATGAACCAGCGATCGTGCACGGCAGATCTGCTGAGTAGAATGAGTGTTTTGTAACTATGGCTTACCACGTAGTCGACGGCGTCCAGATAGTGCATACCAGGGATGAGGTCTTGATCACCAAAGACATTCCTCTGGAACTGCGGAAGCCGTGCTTCCATAGCTGGTCGGAGTTGTTGACGAACCCATTCTTCGTCGTCATCGTAGAAGATGATATTCAAGTCAAACTCGTAGTCGTTGTAGTCCCGGGCGTCTCGCATCTCTTTATATCGAATTACCATTAGTTTCAAGAGAAAGAGTTTTTGCTTCAACTGCCATCGGTTGTGATAAAGGACTACGACGATGACAACCACGATAATGCCGGTGAGAGGAGTCAAGCATACAAGAACAACGTTGAGTCCACAGAGTTTACTGGTATCAAATTTAAGCAAAGGTTTTCCGCGAAGAGGCTCTAAAGAGGCCAATGAACAAACGGTTCTGTCCTCGTCAATGACGACAATATGTCCACTCATCCAATCGCGGAACCATCGTATATCACAGTTACAGCTGAAAGGGTTCAATGAAAAGTCTAAAGATAGAAGCGAAGATTTTATCGGTTCAAATGTCGTTTGGTTGAGACGGGTGAATCTATTGTTTGATAGCAAAAGAGTAGTCAGTCTGGGATTGTTCGAGAATAGTTGTCCATCGAGGTATGTCAAAAGGTTGCCATCAAGATTGATCATTGTCACTTGATCTAACATTTTGAATATTTCAAAATTAAGTTGTTGAATCATGTTTCCACGTAAATTTAGCACCCGAAGCGATTCCAATCCCGTAAAAGCTAATGGATGAAGGCCTGAAATATGACAGGTTTCTAAACTAAGTTTCTGGAGAGCAGCGAGTTGTTCAAAGATCCTAGCTGGAAAGATATCTGGAAAGCGAATGTCAAAAGAATTGTCGCTCAGATCCAAAGTAATAAGTTTTGACAATCCTTTAAAAAGAGAGACATTCAGGGTTTTATCCCATAGATCACCTGTCGACAGATACGATTTACGGATTTCCAAATCTTTAATGCCTTGTGAATCTTTGAGGAATATTCTAGGGGTCGTATAGGTCGAAGGGATGTTCATGTTATTCATGGAAAGGGTTGTTAAGTTCGGGGCTACCGGTTGAAATGTGGACATACTGCATTGGTTCAAGTCGATGGTTTGAATTCCTGTCAGTTCCGAAAACGACGTGATATTCAGGACAATAAGGTCTTTGTTGAAGCGCAGATTTAACAGCGTTAGATTTCGCAAACCCAAAAATGCGAATTCTGAGATTTCTGTCAAAGAATTGCTGCTTAAGTACAACACATTCAAGTTCAGTGCCCATACGTCACTATTTGGGTTTATATATTTTATTTTATTGATGTCCAAGCTCAATACTTTTAGCTCCCGCATGCCTTGAAAGAATACCGGTTCAAGAGTGACGATTTTGTTTTGCGATAGATCAAGTTCCACGAGTCTTGTCAAGTTTGAGAACACGTACGGAGAGAGGGATTGGATCCCATTGCCCGATAATCTTAGAAAAGTAAGAGAGCAATTACGGAAGAAATCTCGTGGCAAGACTGTGAAATTTGTATAAATTATAGAGAGCTCCACTTTTTCAGAGCGACAGATTCCGCTATAAATACCCTTCAGTACCTCAAGTGACAAAGGGTAGGAGCCAATAACCAGTGATCGGACACGCAACGATGCAATAAAGTTCGGGTCTACTGATTTAATAGGATTCCAGGTAAGATCAATATAATCACTTTGACAACCGAAGATGAAAGATTCTGCCGTGAGATGCTCGATTTTATTGTCAGCCAAGCGAACATTCTTTGGTCTGCCACAAAGGCTCATGTTAACGAAAGTGAGTTTGTTGTGGCTAAGGTCTAAATACTCTACAGACGGGCTCCATTTGAGAGTGTCGTTTGGAAGCAGTTTCAGATTCGAATCAGACAGATCCAGGGTGGACAGGTTCTTAGACCACATGAACAGGCCTGTAGCTGGGAGAACAAGACTAGGGTTGTATGATAGGTCTAAGTGATTCAATTCCTTTAGAGGGTTAAAAGAGGCAGATTCTATCATTCCGATGTCGTTTGCGGAAAGATCCAAGACCTGGATCAAAGGGTATCTCTTGAAAGAAAAACTCGAGATGAAAGTGATATTGTTGCGCGCGACATCCAGTTCTTTAATATCGTTTGGAAGATTCTGAGGGATGGAGTCCAGCCCACGATCATAGCAATCAGCTTTCTTCAGCTCGGCATCATAATGACATATCATAGAAGAAGTAAACATGGCATCTTGGTGTATGGTTTGGATGAGCGTCGGTGTTAGAATACACAATACAACTAATGATAGACAGCGTAGAAGAGGTACTCGTCGGATGAATGCCATAATAACCGATCCCTGCTGAGTCTGAAAAATGAAATATAAGATAATAAACTGCAGAAAACCAACCTCCACATTAACAATTATAACTCTGACCACATGCCTATCACTGACCTAAACTCTAACCCGAATACATTCTACTGATGCTTATCTTCACTTATGTCATACTAATTATTTCTCTCTAAAACTTGAATTATATGCAATGGAATATTACTAAAGTTTAGAGCCATGGCAATGGTTGTTGTCTCTTTTGTCCTGGCAATAAAGGATACAGTTTTAATGATTGATTTAATTTGTGAACGGCGAATACTGCTCTGTAAATACAGAACCCTCATTGTTCACTGCGAGTCCGTTTGGTTTTGACAAGGGGGAGGGGGCAATGTAGAAATGAGAAAGGTTTCTTTCGTTTTTATAAGAAATAACAGCCCATTTGAAAGACTTATTGTTTTATTTTGTGTTGGCGTCTACACCATCCAGATTTATAGTAGTAGAACAATTTTATGTTATCAGTAGTAGTCCAAGTACTTCACTCGAAATTGTGGAAAAGAAAAAGAGCTTATTGGCAAGAAAGAAATTCTCAATTGAAAGAAAAGATATTGAGCTGATGTAGAATTACTGTGTAAATCTAAACAAGCAGTGTGCGACAATACAATCATTTAAAGTAGAGGTATGTTGCGATAAATTTAAAAGTTCATAACCCTTGTGTAAGAGTCCACGTCGTTTTTTCATTCACATACAGTAAAGTAAGACAACAAATCGTAAAGAAATAAAAATCACTCGTTCATTTCAATTTTTGTATTGTCAGAGTTCGCTTCACTTTTATATTTACCTTAACTTTAAGAAAGATCAATAAAGTATTCCAAAAAAGGTCTTCTGTGGCTCTGAGATTCTGGCAATAACGGCTGACTTGGTTCGGAGAAGAATCAATATACACCTCTGCGAGATGAGCTTCATAAAAGCACATTGGTTTATACGCCCTGTTAAAACCATCTTTGATGAATGCTCCAGTTTCGATTTGAGAGCAAAACAAGAATATTTTAATCCAGGCAGCACATTTCCTGAAATCAAAACATCCTATTTCTGCTGGAAAGTGAAACTGTATACTGTACTTTACTAAATGCTAAGTCATTTTATTTGCTTAGTATAGTCTGAACATAATTAAACTTTCGGGAAAATACCGAGGCAGTGTAGAATCATTTCTCCATTATTGAATATCTTGATTTATATACAGTGCGTATAACAAAAGAGTACCCAATTTTGGTAGCTTCTAATTTAAAATCGATAACCTATGTGACGTTGAATCATTAGTCATAGTAAATCGTAACTAATACCCTGTCTAATGAAGCCATATTCATAAATGTGCTACCACGGATGACTGAGCAGCAGGCTTTTCAAAAAGTATTGTCAAAATCCTCTTATAAGGTTGGGCTGAAGCAATGAATTTCAGTCAAAAGCCATTATGTGTGTATTATCTCATTCCAAAAACAATGATATTGCTCATTTATTTACATTGACTATTAGGAAGTTGAAAAGAAAAGGTGTTAATATCAACTCGAACTCAAGGAAATGCTTATTTCTACCAATATATGATGATTACAATCTTGACTCTATTAGCATCCCTTTATATTGAGTGATACAAAATGGTCAAAGTTTATTTGGGATGTAATCCTTTGTTTAAAAGTCTACTGTTAATGTCTTTGATACTTAGAATCATATGTGTTCTTTGCATTTGGGTTTAGTAACCTTTGAGTTTTCATTTGCTTTTCGAGATAAACACATTGGCTCGAATTCACAAAGGAGGTTTAAATCTAACCAATGGATTAAGCCTCCTTTAGATCATGGTTTAGACCATGGGTTATCATTTTACAATTCACAACGAAGGTTTTTAATTTGTCCCATGGTTTAACAGCGTCATATGACGTCATATTTTTAGCCTGTTCAGAGGGGTGGTTTAAAAAGCGGGTTAAATTTAACCCACGGTCTATATAAAACCATGGGTTAAATTTAAACCTCCTTTGTGAATTCGGGCCAATATGCTCATTACGCGTGTGAGATGGCGCAGCGGACATGTGAGCAGAGAGAACTTAGATATCATGAGACAAGAAGTTAGTAGGCTGTTCAAAATAATAAGGCTCTGTGAAAGTCTAGCGTCATTTTAAACAATGATGCACTAAAGCACGGGGCACAATTTAACTTCTAAATGGATTTAAGACCAAAGAAGAACATGCATATGGCCTGACCCGAATTCGTTCCATGTAATGCCAACGGAAACAGTGTGGCAGCTTTACTATAAGTGTCCGGACAACCCAATTTCTTTGATAGACTGATTCAGTCCTTACCATACGAACGAGGAATGAGGATCAGAATGAGGAAACGAGTTGGCTCAGTTGGTAAAGCGTCTGTCTGTCGAATTAAAGATCGTGGGTTGTAATCCCACCCAGGCGGATGACTGAACTCACTGAAGCCTGCGTTGTGTGTTAACGTGTCCCTCCCCTGTTTCATACCCGCAAGCTAGGTTACAGTGGAAAAGATTATGTCTCTCGGATAAGACGTTAAATAGAGGCCCCTTGTAGAGGAGAGTCACCATCTTTGCAAGTTAAGAACCCACTGCACTATTCGTATAAGAGTAGGGGAAAACCCCGTTGTAGTTATCCACCTCCACATCCCCAATCAGTTATACCAGGAGGGGAGACCGGAGGGTCACAACAGTTAGCAACCGTAAGCAACCGTAATCAAATATGTACGCCAGGCCTACGTAAACGTACGCAACCGTACGTCTAATATAAACAATCGTACGCGTAGGAGGGTCATAACAGTTTGCCCCTTCCAGCCAAAGGGGACGCAATGATAACATTAGTAATACAACATATGAATAATTAAAAGATAACTTTATATTAAATACATACTACTATACAGAAGTATATATCAGTGGCGTAGCTACATCGGGGAACAGGGGGCGCCTGCCGTGACCCCCCGCCCCCCAAAAAAATGTTCTGATGTCCGCTCATGATCTGGACCCACCCTACGCCACTGTGCAGGCCGACATTTACACCGTATTTTTGTGTCTTCTGTCACAATGTTTCTCAAAAAGTGTGTGTGTGTGTGTGTGTCTGTGGGGGGGGGGGGGTAGGGGTGGCAGTGAACCTTTTCTCATGCAGGGCCTTTGTTCTGGAATACTCTCCCTCGAGAGAGAGAGAGAGATTAGAAATATCGGATCAGTCGAAGTGTTTAAAACAATATTTAAAAAAGTTTGCTTTGACTTATAATTAATTGTGCCTTTCTTCTTATGTCGATTTCATATATCTATCCATATATCTATCCTTGCTTTTGTTGTTATGGTTATTACTATTATTAGGTGGTCTGTTATCAACAGACCACCTATTGATTTCGTCAGAATTTTCTTTCTTTATTTATTATTATTTATTTTTATTTATTTCTCCACTTTTTTGTGCAACCGATTTCTCAATATCCATCCACCCAATTTTTCTCAATTTTGACACAGTTATAGGTAATCATCATGAGACGTGACAGGAACATTTTCAAGGTCATCAGATTATCGTGACGTCATCCAGGCGCCATTTTGTGAAATCACATTATCCATCATATCTTCATGATGCGTACTCAAAGTTCATTCATATTCATATCACATATACTTCAGGTCAAGGGTCAACAGGTCATGTCATCAAAGGTCACATAAAGGTCATGACGCGCGCGTATGTGCGCGTCAAAATTTAAAATTGCTCAAAATCACTAAACTATTAAACGAGAGTACGAATCAGGTCATTTTAAGCATTTCAAAATTTTCCGTCCGTAAGTGTCCCCGCGCGCGGTGTGCGCGCTCACAGCGCGCGGAAAAGGTCAAATTCAAAATGTTTACATGATTTGGATTCCTCTTAACGTAATTGACAATTTACATTAATTTCAGTCACTCTTCATATTTCATAAGGCCGTGAGCGTGCGTCAAAGTTCAAAATCCGCGCGTACTGCTATGGGCAATATAATGCAAATTTGATCAAAAACATGCCATTTTAAAAATCGAAATAGCTCTTCAGATAGTCCGTCGACCCCCAATTTTTATATCATGGTTGGAGAAAGCATGAGTTGGAGATATGATTTCATACCACCCTGACTCGTACAAAGTGAAACAAAATCTTCATATTTGCATCTAAACTGAAGAAAATGTATTTTGTTGATGACGTCATTTTTGTCTTTGTTTAATTGAGATTATCTCACTTATCGGTGATCAATTTTCTCCCAGAATTTGATATGTTGTAGCTGAGATAATTCTCTATCAAAAATATACTATTCATTTTTCATTTCGATGACGTCATCATAGTTAAATATTCCATTAAAGGCGACAATGCATAATTTGTCATATTTGCGTGTTATGTCTATGGGAGGTCACTTTTTTCAAAACATGAATCTGCATGACAAGGTGTTTTGACCAGTATCTCGGTTGTTATTCAACAGTTTTCTCCCAAATTTTAGTATGTTGTAGCTGAGACTATTTGCTATTTAAATATATCCTTATTTCTTCAATCAGATGTCAGGATCATGCTTGTGCTCATCATCATCAACATTATCGTTTTTATCATCATATAACATTATCATTATCATCATCATCACCTTTACTATCATGATCATCATCATGGTCATCATGATCATCATTGTTTACATGTCTATATAACTTCTCCCATTCTCAATTCTATCATAAGACTTAGACAGACCACCTTATTCGTCTTCGTGACGAATTAAATTTCTAGTTAGGTGGTCTGTCGATGACAGATCACCTATTGATTTCGCTAGAATTTTCTTTATTCTTTCTTTCTTTCTTTCTTTCTTTCTTTCTTTATTTTTATTTCTTCCGTACACTTTTTTGTGCACACGTTTACTCGAAATCGACATGGTCAATTTCCTTTGAATTTCTGTCAGTCATCAGGCCCTATAATATCAAGTTCCTAAAACCTTTTTCAAGGTCATGGGGTCATCGTGACGTCATCCAGGCGCCATTTTGTAAAATTCAGGTCATTATCATATCTCGATAACGAGTCATCTAAAATCAACCATATTTGGTATACATCAACTTCAGGTCAAAGGTCAACGAAAAATGTCAAAAAATTCCGCGCGCGCACCTCGACGCGCACGTACGCGCGCATTACAATTTTAAAATGGTCAAATTCGTTCTAAATTAATTTTGCATACGTTTCAGGTCATTTTAAGCATTTTCAAAATTTGCGCGCGCGTAATTATGCGCGCGCGTTTCCGCGCGTATCCGCACGTCTTGGCATTTTGCAACATAGAATCGCCAAATTTTTTCTGTTATCATATTTATTACATTTTTCCAAGCATTTTGATACCTTGTTTACCTTTTTCCGACCAGTAATACCGCAATTAGCGGCTGTCAAAGTTGAACGCACGCGCCGACCTGCGCTATCTGTATCCACAATACATGGGCAAAAACATGCCTATACAAAATTCATTTTAACTCTTCAGAATGGATAGATAACCCCCAATTTCTTTCATATTTAAATAGATTATGAGTTGGAGATATGATTTCATGTCTCATTTGACCCTCAATTAACTCATGACGTCATCATAATGGCCTCCGAACTCAAAATTTCAATTTGCATATTATGACGTCAGCAGATTTTTGGAAAATTGATTGTATCTCTGTAAATATTGATTAATTTTCTTTCAAATTTTGATATGTTCTACCTGAGAATATTTTCTACAAATGTAGTCGCAACGATATTTCATTTTGACAATGGTATCATGGCGTATTTTTGCGATTAAAGGAGGCATGTCAATTTTTCACATTTTGCGTGTATTCTCTATGGGACATGACTTTTTCTCAAAACTGGATTCTACATTCTCGTCTTTCGCGAGCAATATCTCCGTCGTTTTATCTTTGTTTACGCTGAGCTTCGAGTATGTTGTAGCTGAGACAATAAGCTATCATAAGTGTGCCCTTTATTTCCCAATCAGATGCCGGGATCATGCTCATATTTCACTTCCAAAGTGGGATTTGAGAATTCCATTTTCCGTTTACGTGTAATCTCTATGGGAAATGTTTTGGTATATCGGTAACGCACTTGACTTCCGACCTCGAGGTCCCTGGTTCGAGTCCGGGATTCTCCAACAATTTCTTTTCTTCACTTTTTTTTCTTTTTGACCTTTCACTGTACCATCTCCTTTGAATATTAAAACACGTACAATCGCAAATATGTAATAAACAACCATATTTACTTTATTATTACCCTATTATCACTTGATCCATTACTTTTTGCGTGCAATCCTTATGGGAGATGACTTTTTCTCAAATCTGGATTCTACAAAATCTTGTCTTTTGCGAGCAATATCGCCGTTATTTCGGCTTGATTTTTGTTGATTTTTGAGTATGTTGTAGCTGTGACTATATACTATCTAAATGTTCTCTCATTTTTGTCAGTCTGATGTCATCATGGTCTGTTGATGATAATCATCAACATCATCATGATGATCATCATCATCATCATCGTCATCACCATTACTATCAAGATCATCATCATCATCATCATGATGATCATCATTGTTTACATGTCTATATAACTTCTCCCTTTCTCAATAAAGTAAATATTATAATCTATCATAAGACTTGAAGACAGACCACCTTAATCGTCCTCGTGACGATTTAAATTCTAGTTACTAGGTGGTCTGTTATCAACAGACCACCTATTGATTTCGTCAGAATTTTCTTTATTTATTTATTTATTTATTTATTTATTTATTATTATTAGGTGGTCTGTTATCAACAGACCACCTATTGTTTTCGTCAGAATTTTCTTTATTATTCTTTATTTTTATTTCTTCCCGTTTTTTGTGCCCAGGATAACTTCAAGTTTGGTTTAGTCAATTTGATTCAATTTTGGCACAGTCATAGGTCATTGTCATGACACGTGTCTTGAACATTTTCAAGGTCATCAAGTTATCGTGACGTCATCCAGGCGCCATTTTGTGAAATCACATTATCCATCATATCTTCATGATGCATCAGCAAAGGTCATTCATATTCATATCACATATACTTCAGGTCAAGGGTCAACAGGTCATGTCATCAAAGGTCACATAAAGGTCATGACGCGCGCGTATGTGTGCGTCAAAATTTTAAATTGCTCAAAATCACTAAACTATTAAACGAGAGTACGAATCAGGTCATTTTAAGCATTTCAAAATTTTCCGTCCGTAAGTGTCCCCGCGCGCGGTGTGCGCGCTCACAGCGCGCGAAAAAGGTGAAATTCAAAATGTTTACATGATTTGGATTCCTCTTAACGTAATTGACAATTTACATTAATTTCAGTCACTCTTCATATTTCATAAGGCCGTGAGCGTGCGTCAAAGTTCAAAATCCGCGCGTACTGCTATGGGCAATAAAGTGCAAATTTGATCAAAAACATGCCATTTTAAAAATCGAAATAGCTCTTCAGATAGTCCATTGACCCCCAATTTTTATATCATGGTTGGAGAAAGCATGAGTTGGAAATATGATTTCATACCACCCTGACTCGTACAAAGTGAAATAAAGTCATCATATTGGCATCTAAACTCAAACAAATGTATTTTGTTGATGACGTCATTTTTGTCTTTGTTTATTTGAGATTATCTCACTTATCAGTGATTGATTTTCTCCCAGATTTTGATATGTTGTAGCTGAGATAATTCTCTATCAGAAATATGTCAATTATTTTTCATTTATTTGACGTCATCATAGTAAAATATTCGATTAAAGGCGACAATGCATAATTTGTCATATTTGCGTGTTATGTCTATGGGAGGTCACTTTTTTCAAAACATGCATCTGCATGACAATGTGTTTTGACCAGTATCTCGGTTATTATTCAACAGTTTTCTCCTAAATTTTAGTATGTTGTAGCTGAGACTATTTGCTATCTAAATATTTCCTCATTTTCTCAATCGGATGTCAGGATCATGTTCATACTCATCATCGTCTTCATCATCATCAATATCATCATTATCATCATCATCATCAATGTCACCATCATCATCATCATGGTCTGAAGATGATGATCATCAACATCACCATGATCATGATCATTATCATCATCATCATCATCATGGTCTGAAGATGATGATCATCAACATCACCATGATCATGATCATTATCATCATCATCATTAACATTATCGTTTTTATCATCATATAACATTTTCATTATCATGATCATCATCACCTTTACTATCATGATCATCATCATGTTCATCATGATCATCATTGTTTACATGTCTATATAACTTCTCCCATTCTCAAATCTATCATAAGACTTAGACAGACCACCTTATTCGTCTTCGTGACGAATTAAATTTCTAGTTTATTTTTATTTCTTCCCGTTTTTTGTGCCCAGGATAACTCACAGTTTGGTTTAGTCAATTTGATTCAATTTTGGCACAGTCATAGGTCATTGTCATGACACGTGTCTAGAACATTTTCAAGGTCATCAAGTTATCGTGACGTCATCCAGGCGCCATTTTGTGAAATCACATTATCCAGCATATCTTCATGATGCATCAGCAAAGGTCATTCATATTCATATCACATATACTTCAGGTCAAGGGTCAACAGGTCATGTCATCAAAGGTCACATAAAGGTCATGACGCGCGCGTATGTGCGCGTCAAAATTTAAAATTGCTCAAAATCACTAAACTATTAAACGAGAGTACGAATCAGGTCATTTTAAGCATTTCAAAATTTTCCGTCCGTAAGTGTCCCCGCGCGCGGTGTGCGCGCTCACAGCGCGCGGAAAAGGTCAAATTCAAAATGTTTACATGATTTGGATTCCTCTTAACATAATTGACAATTTACATTAATTTCAGTCACTCTTCATATTTCATAAGGCCGTGAACGTGCGTCAAAGTTCAAAATCCGCGCGTACTGCTATGGGCGATATAATGCAAATTTGATCAAAAACATGCCATTTTAAAAATCGAAATAGCTCTTCAGATAGTCCATTGACCCCCAATTTTTATATCATGGTTGGAGAAAGCATGGGTTGGAGATATGATTTCATACCACCCTGACTCGTACAAAGTGAAACAAAGTCATCATATTGGCATCTAAACTCAAACAAATGTATTTTGTTGATGACGTCATTTTGTTCATTGTTTATTTGAGATTATCTCACTTATCGGTGATCGATCTTCTCCCAGATTTTGATATGTTGTAGCTGAGATAATTTTCTATCAGAACTATGCCATTTGTTTTTCATTTAGATGACGTCATCATAGTTAAATATTCCATTAAAGGCGACAATGCATAATTTGTTATATTTGCGTGTTATGTCTATGGGAGGTCACTTTTTTCAAAACATGAATCTGCATGACAAGGTGTTTTGACCAGTATCTCGGTTGTTATTCAACAGTTTTCTCCCAAATTTTAGTATGTTGTAGCTGAGACTATTTGCTATCTAAATATTTCCTCATTTTTTTTAATCAGTTGTCAGGATCATGCTTATGCTCATCATCATCATTAACATTATCGTTTTTATCGTCATATAACATTATCATTATCATCATCATCATCACCTTTACTATCATGATCATCACCATGTTCATCATGATCATCATTGTTTACATGTCTATATAACTTCTCCCATTCTCAAATCTATCATAAGACTTAGACAGACCACCTTATTCGTCTTCGTGACGAATTAAATTTCTAGTAATTTAATTGGAATTGTACAAACACTCACATTTTTTTTATTTCTTCCGTACACTTTTTTGTGCACACGTTTACTCGAAATCGACAAGGTCAATTTCCTTCGAATTTCTGTCAGTCATCAGGCCCTATGAATTCAAGTCTAATCAACTTTTTCAAGGTTATTAGGTCATCGTGACGTTATCCAGGCGCCATTTTGTAAAAATCAGGTCATTATCATATCTCGATAACGAGTCATCAAAAATCAACCATATTTAGTATACATCAACTTCAGGTCAAAGGTCAACGAAAATTGTCAACAAATTCCGCGCGCGCACCTCGACGCGCGCGTACGCGCGCATCAAAATTTTAAAATGCTCCAATTCGTCCCAAATTTTGTTTGCACACGTTTCAGGGTATTTTAAGCATTTCATAAAAATCGCGCAAAACACGCATTTTTGCGATTTTTCGTTCGTAGCAGCCAAACGAAAAATAATTCCCTAACCCGAACTTTTGACAGGATATTGCTTAACTTTTTCCGAACAATTTGATACCATGTTTATCTTTTCATGACCATTATTGACGGAATTAGCGTCCGTTTAAAATACACGTCCGTACGCGCGAGATCTTGTAATACATAGCATATATGGGCAAAAACATGCCTATACAAAATCCATTATAGCTCTTTAGGAAGTCCACAGAACCCCCAAATTGTTCTCATATTTGGATAGAATATGAGTTGGAGATATGATTTTAGGTCTCATTTGGCCATTATATATATCGTGACATCATCATAATGGCCTTGGAACTCAAAAAACGAATTTGCATATTATGACGTCATCATATATATAGAAAATTGATTGTATCTCTGTAAATATTGACCAATTTTCTTTTAAATTTTGATATGTTCTACCTGAGAATATTCTCTACAAATGCAGTTACCACGATATTTCATTTTGACAATGGTATCATGGCGTATTTTTGCGATTAAAGGAGGCATGTCAATTTTTCATACTTTGCGTGTATTCTCTATGGGACATGACTTTTTCTCAAAACTGGTTTCTACATTCTCGTCTTTCGCGAGCAATATCTCCGTCGTTTTATCTTTGTTTACGCTGAGCTCTGAGTATGTTGTAGCTGAGACAATAAGCTATCACAAATGTGCCCTTTATTTTTCGATCAGATGCCGGGATCATGCTCATATTTTACTTACAAAGTGGGATTTGAGAATTTTATTTTCCGTTTACGTGTAATCTCTATAGGAAATGTTTTGGTATATCGGTAACGCACTTGACTTCCGACCTCGAGGTCCCTGGTTCGAGTCCGGGCGTCTCCAACAATTTTTTTTCTTCACTTTTTTTTCTTTTTGACCTGTCACTGTACTATCTCCTTTGAATATTAAAACACGTAAAATCGCAAATAATGTAATAAACAACCATATTTACTTTATTATTACCCTATTATCACTTGATCCATTACTTTGTGCATGTAATCCTTATGGGAGATGACTTTTTCTCAAATCTGCATTCTACATTCTTGTCTTTTGCGAGCAATATCGCCGTTATTTCGGCTTGATTTTTGTTGATTTTTGAGTATGTTGTAGCTGAGACTATATACTATCTAAAAGTTCTCTCATTTTTTTCAGTCTGATGTCATGTTAATGATAATCATCAACATGATCATCATCATCATCATCATCATATTCGACATCACCATTACTATCAAGATCATCATCATCATGATCATCATGATGATCATCATTGTTTACATGTCTATATAACTTGAAGGCAGACCACCTTATTCGTCCTCGTGACGAATTAAATTCTAGTTATTATTGTTGTCGTGTAGTTACGTAGCATCAATATTATCATTATTATTATTGTCATTATTATTATTATTATTTCCCCAGATCTGTGCCCCCCACAGAACTTTACCGACCTAAAGGGTACCTTCGAATGGGACTACACCCCCGCGGGGGAGTACGCCTTCTTACCCTGCCCTAATGGGGGCTGGCTGGAGGAGTACTTCCCCACCGCCCCTCCCATGATGGTAGCCTACCGCCCCTGCTACCCACCCACGGTAAGAAAGGGGCTGAGGCAGCTGTTCTACGAGGAGGCTTTCTGGGGCGAGCCGGTGACGGACATCTGGCGATGGAGCTCGGAGACGACATGGATGCTGGACGACATCCGCAAGGCGATCAGGGAGGAAATCTTGGATATGGTATGTCAGCAGGGGTTCTAGGACACCTACCCCCTGGACATCCACCCCCGGATTACCACCCACAGTCAACTACCCCCTATTACAACTTTCCCCTAGGGCACCCACCCTCTAGGACGACTACCCCCTGGGACAACTACCCCTGGACAACTACCCGCCGGACAACCACCACCCGGACAACTACCCCCAGTCAACTATCCCCTACGACAGCCATGCTTTAGGACACCTTCCCCCTGGACAACTATCCTAGGGGGTATTTGTCCGGGGGTAGTTTTCCTAGGGGGTAGTTGTCTGGGGGTAGTTTTCTGGGGGTAGTTGTCCCGGGGGGTAGTCGTCCTTGAAGGTGGTTGCCGTAGGGGGAAGTTGTCTTAGGGGGTAGTTGTCCTAGGGGGTAGTTGACTGGGGTGGTTATCCGGGTGTGGATGTTCAGGGGGTAAGTGTCTGGATACGGTCAGCAGGGTATGGCAATAATGATACAATTAATAATAATTTCCTTTTAATTTATGTTATTATTAATAATAATGATAATAATAATGTCATTTTGTATTTCATTCATAACAATGATTCTCTTAAATGCCTGTCGCACACGAGGTTACTTGAATAGTACAACTTTCACATGACCGCAACAGTCACTGGTGCAGTTCTACGTCATGCAATCCCCTTAGATTTGTCGATCAATATAATTGCGTCAATCTCCTTAGATCCTCAACACACCCGGTAACAACTTCAACAGTAACAACGTCACCCGAATCATCTACCACCTCCGTGAAGCCAGTCTCCTAATCAACTCTGTCCCCACCGACAACCTCACCGAAGTAGACGTGCTCATGGTCGCCTCGGTGATCGACACCTCCGTCAGCGCCGGAGTCGAGGGACTTTACACCGTCACCTCGGAGCTTGGGCAAGAGGTTGTCAACCTTGCAGACCGCATCCTGGACATTGATATTTGGACGCTGCTGAAGGCCCACAGCTCTTGCCTCAGGTACGTAGGTTCAAAGCTCTGCAGCTCAAACTCTAATATGACATTTTACCACAATTTATATAGCCTTGAGCAGAGTCTAGGTTTGTCAGTCTCTGGCAGTGTCCCGCCTAGTCTCACTGTACAGACACTGTTAGGCCAGCATAAGGAATGGCAAGGGATTGTGCCTGCAAACTAGTTCGATCAACTTACTCATTGCGGATAACCGGACATTTAAAAGGCCCATTTAATTGTACGTCTCCAAATATTCCTTTCAAGAAGAAGTTGCTGGAAGATTTTCTGTTAACACTTGTCATGATTGTCGAACGATTCGAGATCGAACCATTGATTAGGAGAGTTACTTTGGCCAACCCGGATAGAGTTGGGCACAATATGGCGAATAGCGCTATGTTGGGCAATCACAAGACCATGCGCCATGTTGATTGTGACCAAGTGAACTAAGTTGGCTAAACCCTGTGTATATGTCGCTCTGAACGATTCGTGTAAAAAGCAACCTCTTTTAGTTAGCCATACATGGTGATCTCATCAGTCTTTCTTTCTGTTTTTATATATCTCGATCCATTACCCCTTTCTCCACTCAATCTCTTCACCACTGTCTCTATCGGCACACATTCTCTCTCTCACCGACCAGCCAACCTGCCCTTCCTGTTCTTCAAGAATCTTTCCGCCCTCTCCTTCGTGTTTCTGTCTTTTCGTTAAACCTTATTTGTGATTTCAATTATTTACGACACAGTAGTTTTAGCAACCTTTTTTCTTGTTGTAACCTTCCTTAGCATTACTTAACTTAAGAATATGCGCCCTTGATGTACCGATAATAATTGTTCCCTCAATTGCATCGCTAGTGATTAAATCCGCACGATCGGGAGGGGGGGGGGGGGGGGGGGGTGGCGGAGGCATTCATGTACTCATCAAATTTTTGAAAAGTCACACAAAAACTATCTTTTCCGAGTAATTCAATTACATCAGATTATTTAACTGCTTTACGCGGTCAAAATCTCTGAAAGATTAATGAACGTCTTGCGATAAAGGGGGTTGTTGTTCTTTTTCCGCTTCTAGGCAATACCAATGTATTTATCTGTATTCGGGTGAAGGTTTGAAGAAATCCATGCACTTCGCGGCCGGTTTACTGATCGGATTAAGAGATCATTTTGATTCTATATTTGAGACGCAAAGTCCTTGTGTCAATATCATATCACGTGACGTTTGTCCATTATTGAGACGTTTTTTCTACTTTATTTGGTTGAGTGATGTATAGTCTAACCTGTCTATTACGTCTACTCAAGGGTTATTGATACTATTTCTTTATTCATAAAAAGTAGAATACATACGGAGTACATATAATAAATCCAACATGGTTCGAGAAAAGAACGAACAAAAAGTGGCCATACATGATTAGCCAGTATAGACATATTTTAAAACTCGCATTTCCTTATGGAGGGGGTAAACATGGATCATCATAATAGACAGTTGCGTTTCCAGACAGTTTTCTTCTGTTTTTGTACAATGTAATCGCGTGACTTATATACTGAACATTATCCTTTCGCTAAAAATAAAAATAATAATAATTGTCCAACTTTATTTTCCTTCTTCATATCTAGTATTGCTGATAATCTCGAAATCTACACGGGACGCGTCAAGATGGGTATACTCGGCGACAAACTGACGCATAACGGTCGCAATCTTTACATCGAAGTCGAGCATACGACACCTGAATATGTCGAACATTTACCCAACAGGTGGGTGGTGGCGCCAGATACTGAGGGAAATTCTGAACCGGAACCAGTTGTCTCCATTGACTTTCCATGGGGAAAAATTGCAGGTGAGAATTGGGAATTGCGGAAATCTTATATATATATACATTGTATAATCGTATACATCGATCAATGTATCTGTATTATCTTTTCATTTATGCACCACATAAAAACAAAAACAAAACAAACAAAAACAACAACAACACATTCTGCAGGAAATGTATGGTATGTACATTTTAAGCTTTCAGAAACAATTACATATTACATAGGATACTCCGAAGATGATTTCTATACGCAATTTGCCCTTAAGTAGATTTTCGAAAGTCCCTGCTATCTTGGTCATAATAGGTTTAGACGAATTAAACAAAATGAGAATACAAATATATATCAAACAAAAAAGGAGTTTCAATTTAACAGAAGGCCTATTTTGTCTTTTGAATTCCAGCGGTAAAACGACGAAATCAAACAGATGGAAGATCTCATAGAATTCGGGAGAGAGATCGCGAAACCAGACGGAACAGGACTATCTTTGATGATCGGTTCAATAGGAGATACCCTGAGGCGTATGCCGTACCTACGTATATGATAAGGGCAACCGCTATTGTTAACTACACAGGTATGATGAGTGTGCTATTGTTATGGGGAGGATGATTTAGATATCTCGTTGTGTATAGTAATTCAATATCTGATAAATTAATTTGACACCGGTAATAGTATTTCTCAAGGATCTTTAATTCAACTGTTTCAATTACTACTTCATAATAACCCCCTCCCTTTCGAGGCTTTTATTTGGAATGATCTTTGAGAAGAATACATATATATTATTCATTTGAACTAAGATTACATTATATACATTATTATATACCTCACTTAAGAAATCCAGCCACCTGATTGGTCGAAATTGCAGTCATGGTTTTAACTATTCCTGTAAAATTCCCGGTAAAATTCCAGTTACCGGGCAACATAGTTCTTGGTGAAATACCCATAGGTATACATGTTAAAAACTGGTTTGAGCGATCGAGGATACCGTACGTGTGCGAAGAATTGATCGATATTTTTAATACAGCACAGAGCAGACGATCGTACATACGACATTCTCGATCGTACTGAATTCCAAACAAGGCAAAAATGGCTGAAGAAACTCTCCCAAGATTTCAACTTCTTGATGATGGTCAAATGCAAGACTTGCTGACAGCAAGAACACCAAAAGGGTACGTCAAATTCTCCATAATATATTGAAAATAGATCTAGTAGTAGTGTTAAAATCCTTCCCATAGACTCTCGATCGATCATGAGTGCGCAATGCATAGGGATGTGATAGAGATTGCACACATCCCTATGCATTGCGCACTCATGAGATTCAAACTAATATTGCTCGTGATCCTGAAGGTGATACTCAATAAGTGAGGTGTCATATGAAGGGGTTTTTCTCCATATTCCCCACAGGGCCGGCCCACCCACAAAATTGTAAAAATATATTCCTTAGACTAGAATATAGATCTAGTCTACTCTCAAAGATACACCCAGTCATAGTCATAAAAAAAAAACCGTGCAGATAAACTAGAGACAGGCCAAGGTGGTGTCATTATGTTGACTCTTTTTTTCGGCATATAAAAGTATTAATGACTGCTTTAATATTCGAGAAATAGTTGTTTTTATACGCTCTCGGGAAGGTTACAATTGGGCTTTTGCCCTCGGCATGCCTCGGGCAATAGCACAATTGTAACTTTCCCTTGAGCGTATAAAAACAACTATTTCTGTCAAAGCAGTCATTAATACTATATTATCAATTCCTGTAATGAAACTATTTTGTCCAGTTTTAGAAGCTCAATGAATTTCCTTTGTTCTTTTTTCTGTAATATACTCACCGTCGTCATACAGGAAAATTCTTCGTGAGCGAGTTATCCCAGATCGCCCCCGTTGATGAAACTGTGCTGGTATACATCAAGGCATACAATGACGGTGTGTCGTTGGAAGAGATCCCCGAACCGCTCTCCATTACCTTCTATCATACGACTGATGGCCAGGTAACTAGGATATCAAACTTTGGGTTTTTCATCTCACCATACACATTCCCCGGATAAACTTTTTTTTATAAAGGAAAAAAAAAAAAAATAGCGCTTCTCTCTGCTTGCTGGGACCTTCAATAAATAATGAGGGTCTTTAAGGCAAAACAGCTGTTTAATGTAAAATTAAAAATATGATTTTGTTTCTTCTGAAAATAAGGGTAAAATATACATTGAAAATTATTGTCAAGTCCGTTTCGAAAACGCTCTTTTAAATTCCGTAGGCCTTTGTAAGGTATTTAACAATGAATTGTCCTTGAAATAGTAATACAGGTTGTTGTTTTTTCATTTGCTTTTTTTCTCATGTTAAGTAGGGGAAGAATTTTGTTTAAATATATTTATAAAAAGGAAAGAAAAACCCTAATTGTTTCGGCAAAATAGGGGGCAATTTTGAAGTCCTGACAGATTTTGTGCTACTGGTCCAATAAAGAGTGAATACACCGGAAATTAAACGTTCCTTTTCGATTCTTGTTTGCTTGTTTTCATTTAAAGGACATTTCAAAGTGTATATTAAGGCTCATTTGTTGAACAATCATTCAAATAAAAATGTATATTCCGTAGTTCCTTCGCCATCAAATCGGTATTTTCTGTTAATCGGGAATGTTGCTTGAACAAAAATTCATTTGGAGATTTCACAAGTTTTTTGTTGGTTTTGCTTCGATTTATTACGTTTAAGTTCAAGTTTTATTGTCCCACATTTTACCAAAAATATAGACATACATATAAAATAAAAATTGTACAATACATGTAGTATATATGAGCACGTCTCAATGATTGCAATTCATATAATAGATTAAGTAGAATGTGAGGAACCTATTAAAAAGTAGTGCTTGTATGTTATAGGTCCCTGGTAAAATAAGTATTGTAGATGTTCATTTTTTGTAATGAGGGCAAACCATGAAGACTCTTATTAATAACGTAATGCGGATTATTGTTATATCTCCCCCCCCCCCCCCCCACCTCCCCTGAACCGTCTCCTAGGGTGATCTACCAGACTGGGCTGGATTTGCCTGTGGATCAGCTCGACTCCATAGCTCTAGAGAATCTGTACCTGATCTTGTGCAGCATGGTAAGATCATCGTCTTTTGTTATGTACTCAACTATGTTTTGTATCTAACTATATATATTAAATTTCATTCCTGGAGACCAGCCCTTGATAGGTCAATGGCCTCTGCTGGCTCCACTACATTCTCTATTCTAAATTCTAGGTGCTCTATATTCTTTCTTATATTGAATTATGCTATTTTCTCGTTTTGTTGTGTTAATCACATAGTGTATGTAAACTGTATATGTTTTTTATGATTATGATAATAATAATTGATAATAATGATATTAACAAAGATATACCATTCCTTTCACGTATTATATTTCTTCTTTTTTCATTCTCGGCAGTTGAACTTGAATGGGACTCTTCGTACTGCACGATGAATTTTACAAATGATAACTACACAGTGTGTATGTGTACCGTCTTAGAAATCATTGGTCTGATAAAGGATGCAATACCAACACAAGAACCGGTAGGTTTTACCTCCGAATATCAAGTAATGATTTAGCATTCTTTAAGGGTCGTAAGGTCGGTTATAAATGTTATTACATCATCATCTTCCTATCAAAACCCTCGATGTAAGATTATATGTTTGATGCTCCCCAAATGACTTCAGAAACTCTGGAATTGTTCGTAGTAAATCCCAGAATAGAACAAGTAGTGAATAAGTAGACGTAATTGGTTAGAGTTTTCCTTCATGTAACTCTTATTTTCTTTGCCTGTTTTCGTATAGACCACACCAGAAACAGCACCCGGACCACTTGAATTCATTGTAAGTTTATAACAGTACATCCTTTTTCTTGTCCCGTCTTTGTTACGAGTTTTCCTCCAATAAATAAAAAGAAACCATATCCTCCAAGAAAACAAACATTACGACCGCATATTGTTTCATGGTAGGAATTGTGAGGTGATAAGGCATTCATTTACATTTGCCTCTTTAGACCCAGGTGTAGATAAAAAATCCCCTAATGTTGTGAGCACCTAAATCGGCATAGCTTAGCTAGCTAAAGCACCTTGAGTGCTGGCTATGAGCGCTATAAAACATCAAGTATTATCTATATCATTGTTATCCTTGTTGAACTAAACTTTATCATGTTAAAGTTAGAATATTATGCTAACTATCTTATTAACCAATATAACAACATTTAAACAAGGGTATCTATCTTAAAACTGCCCTAGACTGATATAAAATTGACATTTCGCATCTTAGGCTAGACATTAACCCCCGCTTTTATTATATTCAATATCGTCCTTTTCGTTTGTTTACCATGCTTTCAGTTGTCTTCATGATTGAAAACGTGTGATGGTCACCAACTTTTATCTTTCCTTTTTCACCAGGGAATTCCGAATTCACTTGGCCTGACTATAACAAGTTACATTGGCTACAGTGTATCAATCATCAGTCTACTCCTAACTATCATAACCTACGCTATCTTTCCGTAAGTATACAACAGTTTTTCATTTAATTGTTGAAATGGTCAACTTTCTCCAAAGTGTTACTTTCCCGAAACTACCGAGACAGATATGGACCTACTCCCCGAGACTTATTATTACAATCTCAAGTTTAAGGTAGCTCTTTTCATTCAATTCAAAGTTAGGCCTACCTCTCCTTTATTTGTTTGATACCGTTTTAGAACTCTATGTCACATCTTCATCAGATAGCGTATTTAGGAAGGGGGTAACTGGCCCTTTTAAAACCTCCATAGTGCCCCTTATTGTGTTTTATGCCCCCCTTTCAACTTCTTGACTCAATGGATCCTGAAAATGTGCTGACTCCTGAAAATGGGATTATTTTATCAATTTTTGTCTAAATTTCGGAATTTGCTTCTCAATAACCCTCTTAAAATAAAATCCTGGATCCACCCTTGATAAGAGTGTATCTTAACCGTGAAGAGTCAGATGTAAAAACGAAATTCTATCACGATCTATTAATATTGTTGTGTATATAATTCATATATTAATTTCTAAAGATTTATCTATTTATTTATGAATTTATACTTATATTCATTTATTTGTTTATAATTTTTGTTAATTTTCATTCATTATTTATCTTTTTATTTGTTTATTTATTTAATCAATCATTCATTCATTTATTTGCTTATTTATTTATTTTTTATTTATTTATTTATTCATTTGTGCATTCATTTATTTACGTATTTACTTATCTATTCATTCATTTACTAACTACTCGATTTTCTTTCTCCCGGTAGAAAGCTGCGGCGGGGCCGTCCCACCCTCATCCACGTGAACCTGTGCGTGGCTATCCTCCTCCTCCTTGTCCTCCTCATCTCTTCCGTGGCCTTCTGCAACAACGCCATGGGGTGCCGTGTCGCCAACATCTTCCGTATCTACATCATCCTAGTCTCGTTGATGTGGAACGGGGTCGAGGCCGTCCACATGTACATGACCCTCGTCAAGGTCTTTACCGCCCACGCTTCGTACTTCGTTCTCAAGGCTGGCCTGGTGGCTTGGGGTAAGGGTTTCATAGCATCAGCAGTGGTTAACATGCAGGCACATCTCTCTCGAGAAGCGGGTGAGGAGGGGGGGGGGGGGGGGGTGGGGCTGGAACAGTTTCTACATTTTCCCGTGAGCAAAATAATGAGGCTATTGTTGTGGCAAAAATGCACGGTCGTTCTCAAAATTCACTAGATGAGGATAGGAAAATTACATATTTGGGTATCCCACTGCCCGAATATGCTAAAAGATGAGAAGATTTGGGCACCGCAATGCACTAATGACGTAACGTGATTGTTGCAGGAATGTATAATTCGGAAACCTTATGATGCCGTAAGAGAGGGAAAGCAAACCGAAAGACTTTAGCGTAGTAACGTGCAAAGATGGTCCAAACTCCCCCGTACACGGGGCCTCCATTCAATTCCTGTCCGAGTTACGGGCTGTTTTGTTCTTTACTGTAAGCTACCTTTAATCTATGAAAAACACACAAGTTATTCTCCCGGGTAAGATTCAAAACCCCGATCTTTGGTTCGACAGAAAGACGCTTTACCCACTGAGCTAATTTGTATCGTCGAGTGTTATTACACCAGTACATTCCGAGTTCTTCTTTTCCATCTGATGTCACGTGACAGCTATATCTCTTGTCATTGGTCCGTCGACCAACCTTTATAGTTGATTAATTTCTTATTATTTATTTTCAATTTCAGGTATACCACTATTCGTTGTGCTCATAGCAGCTGCAGTCAACATTGCAATCTACGACGGGGTCCTCATCAATTGTACATTTAGGTAACCATGATTATGAAGCCTTAAATATGGTTGTAAGAATGAGTGTCCAACCATTTCACTCCTAGATTTAAATACTAGTATTCGGTTTCTAAATTTTATTTATTTATTTATTTATTAATTAATGAGCGAGTGACTTCAAACATCATTACTGGCAGTTGACAATCAGTCTACTTTCCAGATCTATAGATGTATAACAATTGTTATTTATACAAATTATATTTATATAGGCCTACATTTATAGTGGCGGCTCCAGGGGGTACAGGAGACAATGCTCCCCAATTATTTCGACACCGAGTACAGACATGTGCCCCGTTCTAAACAACAAAACATGTTCATTTGTGAAAAAATTAAATCGTAACGATATTTTTCAACCCATGGTTGTTATTGAAATCATTTCTTTATTTCAAAGAAAAGTATCGCAATATACAAATTTGCACTCTCAGAATGAAAGATAATCATGACCAGGTCCATGAACCTATTCGGATTCAAGGCAGATTTATGCAATGAATATTACGATACAAAATGCAAGAAAAAAAGCTAGTGATGTCACGCTCGTTCTATCTCTTGAATTCTCCAGCTGTCGTTTGAGTACCGTCGCTTTCTACGGTCTCTTCTTAACACCGATGCTCATCATCGTCCTCTTCAATAGCATCGTATTCGGGCTCGTTCTCCGGGTCATCAGAAAAATATACAAAACAGGTAATCTATGAAACTAGGTCTGTTCTCAGGGACGGATCCAGGGGGGGGGGGGCACAGGGGGGCACGTGCCCCCCGGCCCAAAAAAAAGTTAAAATCAGCCCCAAAGTCGCCCAAAATGTACTGGCAAACAGGAACGTGCCCCCCCGGTCCCCCCCTCCCCCCCCCCCAAAAAAAAAAAATGAGTGTGCACCCCCCCCCCCCCACTGAGCGAATTTACGACCGGCCTGATTTTCAAATATTCGGGACCAAAACAAAATTAAAAAATGTGCTCTTACCCCCCCCCCCCCGTGTGCCCCCCCCCCTCTCCCTCGTGTGCCCCCCGGGAAGAAATTCCTGGGTCCGCCCCTGATTCTACTGGTGGCGAATCTAGGCCAGGGCCGGAGAGCGAAGGGAGGGCTTGGGGTAAGGGAGGGGGGATACAAGTCATCATATATTTAATAGTCCGAAATTCCATGACAAACAGAAATAAACAGAAGAAGGTGGAGAAGAAGAAGGAGGAAAGGAAGAAAAAAAAGGGAGAAGAACAAGAAGATGACAAAAAAGAAAAAAGAAGAAGAAGAAGAAAAAGAAAAAGAAGAAGAAGAAAGATTTTCACATTTTTAGGAATCGCTTCTTAAAGTAATGTGATTTTGATGTTGGCGTCGTGGATCAGATTTCTTTTATATTTGTTTTTATATCAAAATTTCAATTCCTTTTTTTTCATTCACTTTTGGTTGTCTCTCTCCTTCACATTCTTAGATGGTAAAAAGACGCCATTGAATCAGTTGAAAGGTGCCGTTGCTCTCCTAGTCCTTCTCGGTATCTCATGGATCTTCGGCGCGGCGGCCGCCGTCAACTTCACAATCGTTCCGTCAGGATACGAACCCCAAGCTACGGCAAACATTTTTCAGGTCGGTTCACGTTGTAGATCGTCATTTTATAACCGCCCTTCTCTCCCACTTACTCTCTCTCCTCTCTCTCTCTCTCTCTCTCTCTATCTCTCTCTCTTTCTCTTTCTCTCACTCTCTCTCCCTCTCCCCCCTCTCTCTCTCTCTCTCTCCATCTCTCTCTTTCTCTTCCCCTCTCTCCTCTCCTCTTGACCCCCCTCTCTCCATCCTTCTCTCTTTAAAAAAAAAAGATCTTTGTTTTCTGCTTTAATCCACTTCCCCTAATTCTCTGTTTAATTTTTTCCTTTCATCCTTTATCTTCTTTTTTTTTTCTTCTTTATTTTGTTTTACTCTTTTTTTCCCTTTTAATAAGAATCTCGCTCGCTCCCTCTCTCTTGCTCTCTTATTTTAATATTCTCTTTGTTTATCCGTTATCTTGAAGTTTTGTTTCCCTCTTATTTTTAGATGTAGGCTATGTTTTTCCAGTGATTTTTTTCGTCACTCCTAAAAGTCAACGTTGCCATGGTCGCTGTATTTGTTTACGAAATGTTGGTCACCCGACTGGATTAATTAAAATCATAGCTATTATCCTTAGGAGTTATTGAAGACTCTAGAAAAAGACTTTTGGGACCTGTACGTCCTAAGATATTTTTTTTTTACAGAAGGCGATTGCCTACTTCGATACTAAGAAAGTCAGGTCAGCTTGGTCTTTCGGAAAAAATATTAACAAACCACTACTATTTCCCCACATTTTTTAACCTTTAATTTTTTTCTCTCTCTCTCAGGCTCTTTTTGCAATCAGCGTTGCTTTCCAGGGCTTTTTCATTTTTATCTTCCATTGTGCAAGATACCCGGATGTTAGGCAACAATGGAAAACGACTCTGACTCCGAAGAGATGCAGGCGACAGAGGAGGAAATCCAGTTGCATTCCAACCGTGTCGACCGGTTCGGGGGTTGACGGTATTCAGGTTACGCGGTTATAGCAGGAACAGTTAGCGGTAAGGGAGAATGTGATGCGGTAAGCTTCGGTCATCATCGGTAAAACTATGGAACAGGACCTGAAAGAGTGCTATCTTAACCGGTGTCACAAGAAAGAAGAAACAATGTTTCCCACCGTGTCTACCGGTTCTGGGAATGACGGTATCTAAGATGTGTGGTTAGCCGTTAGGGCTATATAAAGCGGCGCGGTTATCTATCTGTCAGTGAAGCTAAACGAAAGGACCTGCTACTATGAATCCGATTCTTTACCCGCTTTCACGCGAGAGAGGAAATCAAAATGTATTCTAACCGTGTCCGTGACCGGTCAGAATAACGTCATTATCCAGGACACGGGACTATCGCTGGAACTGTCAGTGGTTAGGGCTAAATTAGCGACGCGGTAACTACCTGCCAACCTCTATAAAATTAGGGAAGAGGACCCGACACAATGCTATGTGAATCCGATCATTTACCGATGTAATAACAAAGAAGAGTATTGCATTCCAACCGTGCCTACCGATTTGGGTAACGACGTGAACTCGGTGACTCGATTAAGCACGAAATGTTAGCGGTTATAGACCTTCAAATATGACATTGTCCTTGAGTGTTTGCTACTAGTATAAGACCGGCAATGGAATTTAGTCGGCCTATTAACATTTTCGACAAATTATATGTGTGCTATTTTTAAAGGGTTGTTGAACGCCGTCTATAGTCCAGATGCGACGTGGTATAAAAGGTACGGTGGGCGGTAGGGTATTTACATACAGTATTACTGCTGTCCGTGAGGGCAATTAGAGCGAACTCAAAACAGTCTTCTTCTGAAACTATGATTCCACATGAAGCACAAAACTTTCAATAGAATGAAAGCAATCGTTGACCCCTTCCATATTTTATTAGGCCTATAAGTGTCTGAGTTGAAAATTAATTGATATCAATGAATAATTGAATTTCGGCTAAGAAACGAACATCCGCTGACTGTAGTGTTGAAGATATAGCAGCAACACGTACGTTTTATTGGTTAATGTCAACCTAGGAACTTGTATAGTATAGAAATAAGATACTATTCATATAGTGTCATGCAGAACACATAATATTATGTTGTTGTTGTTGTTGCTGTTGTTCTCATTGGAAGTTTTTACAATTACACAATTACCGTACCGTTGGCATCAGGGCCTACATACATGCGTGATGCGTGTGAGAAACGGACTACCCTGGATATATATTTAGCATTGTGTTTTTGATTGTGAATTGGCAATCGCCATGAAGTACATGTTGACGAAAGTGACTGTCAATATAATCATGTTATTTTGTAAGGCCCGTCAATCATTGAAAATAAGTGGCAATAGGTCAATTATTCTCCTTTACGTAATGAGAAGGATCATTTTTATACATTAAAGGTATTACAAAGTTTTGGTATGGGGTCATGAATTTGGTTCAAATGAATATATTGGAAACATATGCGATCCTACAATATTCAGTGATCGTTGTCGCGGTTAAAATCGAGTCTAAAGTGACGAAATTGTAAATAATAAACTAGTTTCGTTGCATAGCTCCGTCTCAAGGTCAAGATATTAATTTAGCTATAAAACAATGTTTCGAAAATAATATCGCTAGTGATATTCGTTTGTCTCGCAATGTGGTCAATAAGGAATCTAAAAGTTCACGACGTTTCGTGCGCATCTGCAACACTTCGTCTTGCGAGACAAACGAATATCACTAGCGATATTATTTTCGATACTATATCCGCAATGAGTAATATATTTAGCAAAACAATGTTTCTTGACTAAAATCGACCGATTGGCTATTCCCGTGTGGAAATTATATATCACACCTATATATTCTGAGATTTGCATGGTCGCAGCTACCATTGTATGGCCGTAGGCGCTATTTCAAAATTATCGAAATTTACCGGGAGCACCGGTAAAGTTTGATATTCCATTTTTTTCGAAAGCAGAAGTGTTTTAGGGGCTAAATTTTCTAATGCATATAATACATCCGTAGGGGCATCAAAATACTTCAAAATTGTAAAGAATCACTATCAAAATTCCCCCAAACTCTGTAATACCTTTAAATCTGCAATTGATTCATCAACAGCGCCCCCTTGTGGGTCTAAATCAATCATCATGGTGTTGTACTTCCTTGTCTGATTTTCCACTTTTCCTTTTGGTTTCAACTTAAAATTTTCTTCCTTCAGTGACAGAAATGCGGAAAAGCAGAAATTATTGGAGAAGAATTCTCAGCAGAAGGATAATCAATATTATGGCGTGCAATAAAATGGCATCAAGGTCATTAACCACCCTGCAAATCTATCATGACGCCTTTATGTTGCTGTCCATTAATCGATTGCAATAGTTTCAAAATAGTCTCGGGTCATTAAAAAAATTAAATCTGCATGATAGAACATGAATACATTGAAATATGATTCTGGAGGAAATAGATAGTTAAATTCTAGCGATGAATGTGTAAAACGAATTGGACTTACGGGATAATAATTGACACTTGAAATCACACGGGGGAAAGTTTCGTTCATTTACATCGTTTGCAATAATGTCCCTTGTCGGTAAAAACTACTTTTATTTGTCTAATATCCAGATATGAGATATGTGTGCTATTTTGTAAAACATTGCTATTTTTGTGAAATGTACTTGAATAAACATGCAGTTTTTAACGTTATTTATTGGCTGTTGTCAGGGTTTTCACTTTTTAAAGTTTGTTAAGGTTTATTTAATTAAACAAATCATCGCAGCTGAAAGCTGAAATAATGAAGGTGCGTTTAAATTACATGAAATAGACAAAAAGACATTAATAAACATTCAAAAACCATTTTTACTCAACTTGAATTAGTTATGATAGAAAACAAGAAGGTATGAATAATAGTTATAGGGTCTATATGAGAGTACAATAAATATATAACGCAGATCCCAAAACATTTTAAAAGTTTGACACAATTTGAATGAGGGAGAGATTGAGAGAATTGATGAAAGAGAGAAAAGACGAGACCAGAACAGAAGAAAAGAGAAATAATAGAATAAGAAGAAGAAAAAAAAGAAAACGGAGAAGAAGAAGAAGAATTAAAGAAAAGGAATAATTAGAAGAAGAATACAAGAAAAAGAAGAAGAAGAATGAAAGAAAAAGAAGAAGAAGAGAAGAGAAGAGAAGAAAAAGAGGTCGAGAGAGAGAGAGAGAGAGAGTGTATGTGCGTGTGTGTGTGTGTGTGTGTGTGAGAGGGTATGTGTGTGCTTTTGTGTGTGAGTCTCATCAACCACACAAAAATAAATTGTAATGAAGTAAATACAAATTCAGTTTTATTTCCCCATACAAAAATATAAATGTTGCCGACAACAATAGAACATAATTTGTTTGTGTTTCCTATGATGTTACTTACACATCAGTCAAATTTATTGTTTCTAAATTCAATATATACATTTCGCATTTATACATCGTCTGTTTGGAGCCACATCCATATTAATTTGACATGGAGGAAACGCCCTTGTGACCCCAAACAGACGACATGTTAAACGTGTCCGTTAACATTTGTGTACATTATGTATCACGTATATTCATTATGAATTATATGAAGTATAAGCCCTCCATTGTTAATAATAAAACATGACCTCGGCTTTTTCTCTTTTCTTCTTGTATATATTTGTTTTTAATTATCTATTCAAGACAGTGTATGTATTTACATGGTTCTAGCTGACTCTTCCTGGATCTTGGATCTGAGATTGAACTCGAGCCTGAACTTTATTGGAGCACCTTTTGGTCCCATTGGGGCATATACAGGCTTAAAGGAGCAAACAAATAAAACAAACGATTATAAAAATCTACGTTGACAGCATATGTACAGGGTATATACAGTTGTCGCCACGTTTACGACCCGGGGGGGGGGGGGGGGGGGGGGTACTCAGATTTGATTTGGCTGGGTTTGCGGCTGAAGCGTCTGAACCCATTTAAGGGTCATTTGGGTAGAAAATGGTTCCCACAATTAGGGACTTCCATTCAAAACGCAACCCATGTTTATGTTTTTGGGACCATTGGCGATGACTTTTTCCTTGACTTTCCAGATGTGATTTACATGAAAGCTAAAAGGTCCGAAAAGTCTCCATAAATATAAGTTTGTGATATCATACATTCGTGTCTTTACACATACCTTCATTTCAAGAGTTTAGACAGTCAAAAGTGGAAGTGCTGGTATACATGCATCAGTGGGAAAAGTAGTACTGTTTTCCGGCAATAATCTGCCTAAACATTGACACATACTGAGTGATTGAAAGACGAAGCTAGGTACTAATGCAAATGTTCAGACAATCTACTCCTAACATATACTATACAGTAATGGCGCTTGTATACTGAATAAATTGAGGCTTGCGTTTATGTTTATATCTGTTAAATCTAAAAGACCGGGCTATTTTGTTACACAATTCAATTCAATTCAAATAATTTTATTTCTAAAAAAATGAGTTCTCGAGTATCATGACAATTTATTGCACAAGAGCGAAACCAAGGTATTTGGCCATTTGGTGTATTATATGCATGACCACATATATTATGGTTTTCTGAATATAAATTGACATCAGATGCGTTTGCGACTTTATATTTAGTCTGATCCAAGCTGAGGTAAGGCTATTGGCTTAATACATGAATCAGGTATACTAAAATTTGAAATGTGGACAGAATATATGGAACACACTAGCCCCAAAATGAGTCAGACCGTTACTACTCGTTGGGGATCAAGTCATTGGTCCTGAGATTAATGGTGAGACTTTTCACCAGTTTATTCCAGAAAAAATCATGTCCTCTCACGTCCTCGGTCCAATGTAGGTAGGGTCTGCCATCACTTAAATATAACCTTGCCAGAAATGGTATCTCCTCGTCAGGGATGTCTTCAAGAAAGACCACGACTACGAATTCGGTCTCGGTGTCGCTCACATGGTCCATGGCGGTGCGAAGTTTGAGCATGAACCAGCGATCGTGCACGGCAGCTCTGCTGAGTAGAATGGTGGTTTTGTAACTATGACTCACCACGTAGTCGACGGCGTCAAGGTAGTGCATACCAGGGATGAGGTCTTGATCACCAAAGACATTCCTCTGGAACTGCGGAAGCCGTGCTTGCAGAGCTGGTTGGAGTTGTTGACGAGCCCATTCTTCGTCGTCATCGTGGAAGATGATATTCAAGTCAAACTCATAGTCGTTGTGGTCCCGGGCGTCTCGCATCTCTTTATATCCAATAACCATTAGTTTCAAGAGAAAGAGTTTGTACTTCAACTGCAATCGGTTGTGATAAAGGACTGCGACGATGACAACCAAGAAAATGCCGGCGAGAGGAGTCAAACACACAAGAACAATATTGAGTCCACAAAGTTTATTTGGATCAAAATCAAGCAAAGGTTTCTCGCGAAGAGGCTCTAAAGAAGCCGATGAACAAACTGTTCTGTTTGCGTCAATGACGTCAATATGTCCATTCATCCAATCGCGGAACCATCGTAGATCGCAGTTACAGTCGATAGGGTTCAATGACAAATCGAAAGTTAGAAGCGAAGATTCTATCGGTTCAAATGTTTTTTGGTTGAGAAGGGTTAATTTATTGTTTGATAGCAATAGAGTAGTCAGTTTGGGATTGTTTGAGAATAGTTGCTCATCGAGGTATGCCAAAAGGTTGTCATGAAGATCGATAATAGACACTTGATCTAACGTTTTGAATATATCAAAATTAAGTTGTTGAATTACGTTTCCACTTAAATTTAGCACCCGAAGCGATTCCAATCCCGTAAAAGCTAATGGATGAAGGCATGAAATATGACAGGCTTCTAAACTAAGGTTCTGAAGAGCAGAGAGTTGTTTGAAGATCCTAGCTGGAAAATCAGATGGAAAGTAGTGGTCTAAATAATTTTGGCTAAGATCCAAAGTAATAAGATTTGACAATCCGTCAAAAAGAGAAACATTCAGGATTTCATCCCAGAGATTGAAATTCGACAGCCCCGAATTACGGATTTCCACATTCTCAAGGCCTTGTGAATCTTCGAAGGTTATTCCAGGTGCCATCATGATCATTTCGGCGATCATGTTATTCATGAAAAGGGTTGTTAAGTTCGGGGCTACCGGTTGAAATATGTCCATATTGCACAAGTTGCAAAAGTTCAAGGCGATGGTTTGAATTCCCGTCAGTTTCGAAAACGACGTGATATTCAGGACAATAAGGTCTTTGTTGTAGCTCAGATCTAACAGCGTTAGATTTCGCAAACCGAAAAACGCGAATTCTGAGATTTCTGTCAAAGAATTGGTGCCTAAGTACAACTCATTCAAGTCCAGTGTCCATTCGTCAGTATTTGGGTTTATATATTTTATTTGATTGAAGTTCAAGTTCAGAACTTTTAGCTCCCGCATGCCTTGAAAGTATACCGGTTCAACAGTGATGATTTTGTTTCGCGATAGATCAAGTTCCACGAGTCTTGTCAAGTTTGAGAACACGTATTGAGAGAGAGATTGTAAGTTGTTGCCGGTGAATCTAAGCACGGGAGGAGAACAATTACGCAAGGGACTAAAGAAATCTCGTGGCAAGACTGTGAAATTGGCACCATTTATAATGAGCTCCACTATTTCAGAGCGACAGATCCCGATAAAAGTATCCTTCAGTACCTCAGGTGTTAACGGGTAGTCTCCAAGGACCAGTGATCGGACACGCAACGATGCAATAACGTTCGGGTCTACTGATTTAATAGGATTCCCTCTCAGATCAATATAATCACTTTGACATCCGATGATGAAAGATTCTGCCGTGAGATGCTCGATTTTATTATTAGCCAAACTAATTTCCCATGCTCTGCCACAAACGCTCATGTTAACAAAAGTGAGTTTGTTGAAGAAAAGGCCTATAGAGTCTACAGACGGGCTCCATTTCAAAGTGTCATTTGGAAGCAGTTCCAGATTCGATTGTGACAGTTCAAGGGTGGACAGGTTCTTAGACCACCTGAACAGGTCTGTAGCTGGGAGAACAAGATTAGGGTTGAATGATAGTTCTAAGTGATGCAATTCCTTTAGAGGGTAAAAGGATGTAGATTCTATCATTCTGATGTCGTTAAAGGAAAGATCCAAGAACTGGATCAAAGGGTATCTCTTAAAAGAAGAATTTAAGATGAAAGTGATATTGTTCAAGGCGACGTCCAGTTCTTTAATATCGTTTGGAAGATTCTGAGGTATGGAGTCCAACCCACGATAATAGCAATCAGCTTTCTTCTGCTCGGCATCATAATTACATATCATAGAAGGATTAAACATGGCATCTTGGTGTATGGTTTGGATGAGCGACGGTGTTAGAATACATACTACAACCAATGGCAGACAGCGTAGAAGAGGTGCTCGTCGGATGAATGCCATAATAACTGATTTCTGTCTGAGTCTGAAAAAATAAATGGAAGATAATAAACTGCAGAAAACTAACCTCCACATTAACAATTATAACCCTGACCACATGTCTATCACTGACCTTAACTCTAACCCTAACCCGAATACATTCTACTGATGCTCATCTTCACTTATGTCATAATAATTATTTTTCTCTAAAACTTGAATTAATTATATCCAATGGAATAGTACTAAAGTTTAGAGCCATGGCAATGGTTGTTGTCTCTTTTGTCCTGGCAATAAAGGATACAATTTTAAGGAATGATTTAATTTGTGAACTCGAATATCTCTGCAACGAGCAACTTAACAAGTACCGTTTATTTAACCAGAATCACACTTTAAAAACTCAGAGACAACTTCAGAAACCAAGGACAGGCAAATACTTTTAAAGAGGCGAATACTGCACTGTAAATACAGAACCCTCATTGTTCACTGCGAGTCCTTTTAGTTTTGACAAGGGGAATGGGGCAAGTGTAGTAATGAGATTTTTTTTTTTTAATAAGAATTAACAGCCCATTTGAAGACTTCTTGTTTTATTTTTTTGTTGGCGTCTACACCGTCCAGATTTATACGTATCTAAGTAGGACAATTCTATATTATCAGTAGTAGTCCAAGTACATCACTCGAAATTGTTGAAAAGAAAAAGAGCTGATTGGCTAGGAAGAAATTCGCAATTAAAAAAGAAGGTATTGACTTAATGTAGAAATACTGTGTAAATCTATACGAGCAGTGTGCGGTAATACAATAATTTTAAGTAGAGGTATGTTGCGACAAAATTAAAAGTCCATAACCCTTGTGGAATTCCACTTCGTTTTTTCATTTACATACAGCAAAGCAAGAACAGTCGTAAGAATTTCTGTAATTGTCAGAGTTCACTTTACTTTTATATTTACCTCAACTTTAAAAAAGATAAATGAAGTATTCCAAAAAAAGGTCTTTTGCTGACTCAGAGCATCTGGCAATAACGGCTGACTTGGTTTGGAGAAGAATCAATCTACACTGATGCAGGAAGAGTTGCACGAAATCGCATTAACTTTTATGCCCTGTGAAAACTATACTTGATGAATGCTCCGGTTGCGGAGCAAAACAAGACTATTTTAATTCAGACAGCACATTTCCTGCAATCAAAATATCATATTACCGCTGGAAAGTGAAACTGTATACTTTACTTAATTCGTAATCATATTATTTGCTTAGTATAGTCTGAAGAACAATTAAACTTCCGGGAAAAAACCGGGGCAATGTAGACACGTTTCTTCTTTCTTATTGAATGTCTTGATTTCTATACAGTGCGTATAAATAAAGAGTACCAAACTTTGGTACCTTCTAATTAAAAAGTTAAAACCTATGTGACATTGATTCATTTGTCATGGTAAATGGTAGCTAATACCCTGTCTAATGATGCCATATTAATAACTGTGCTGCCACGGATGACTGGACAACAGGCTTTAAAAAAAGTATTGTCAAAATCCTCTTGTAAGTTTGGGCTGAAGCAATGAATTTGAGTCAAAAGCCATTACATTCACAGTAACAAAATGAAACGGGATGCGTTTTTGCGGGTACTTGAGATTTAATAGAGGATGGAATCTTGTTACCCTGAATATCAACATCAGGACAATAATAACAACTACGACACAAACTTTCCCAACTGAATATAAAATACCTTTACTTAAACGTTACACTGCTCCAATCCGCCCCAGGCCAGGGAAGGACATGGGCATTATTTTCGAATCTTTTGATCAATTTATACAAGTATCTGCACCTGAAAAACTGGATGGAGCCGGCATGTCCAATCCAAAGTACTCTCTGCATCGGGGCCACCAACAGACGAGAACTTGTGTACAACCCCCCGCAGCCCGTAAAAAGGCGACACTGTTTCCTCATTAAAGAGGGCGAACAGAGTTTACCTTCTCATTTGGAATTTAACTGTGAGTACCACAAAGTGGGCTATACCGTATAACTCCCTCTGCATACAAAGAAGACACACAGTTCCACTGCATTAAACAGGCGAACAGATGCCTACTTTACAGGCGGGTACATGTTATAAATAAACGACAGGACGGAATGCCTGTTATCATCGGGGCCCCCACCGGAAACCAATAAATATTGAGCTCTGAAAAAACTGGATGGAGCCGGCATGTCCAATCCAAAGTACTCTCTGCATCAGATCCACCAACAGACGAGAACTTGTGTACAACCCCCCACAGCCCGTAAAAAGGCGACACTGTTTCCTCATTAAAGAGGGCGAACAGAGTTTACCTTCTCATTTGGAATTTAACGACAGGACGAAATGCCTGTTATCATCGGGGCCCCAACCGGAAACCAATAAATATTGAGCTCTGCAAGATACAATGGCCAATTAAAATAATCCAATTCATATTCTCAAAAACACAACCTTCCCATGAGGTATTTCGCAGCAGTGTGTAATACACATAATAACCTTTATATGTATATATGAACATATATACACATACACATATATATATGCGAAGAGGCAAAAAAGCCAATTTCCGAAAGATATAGGGGGAAAAAGGAACTTGGACGAAGAGTTGTCATAGTTAATATATGACAACCCCATGATCGGAACCACCAACGACCCCGCACCAGCCCGTCGTCGCTCGCCATGGACAAGTTCGGCCAACATAAAGAAACGTACGCCCTCTTTCGAACTTGCCATCCTAAGTGCGACGAAAAAGCCGACCCGGCGTTAGTGCGGAGACGAAGGAGGTCCCGACCCTTACCCCAGGATTGGGTGAAAACCTGCTAAAACCGCAAAGCGGGAAAAAAAATCGCAGGAAAGCCCCAACCTGCCAAGCCTTGCTTCGACATCAAGATTACTTTACTGAGGTGAAAAAACAATCATTATTAATCCGTTATGTTAATCACTTGACACACTTCCTGACCACTTAATATTTAGTAAAACATACTATCGAATACACTTGAAAAACGTAAGGAGGAAAATGAAGTTGGGGGTGGTGGAGGGTAATTTAATTTGCCACCGAATAATGTCTACGTCCATCCTCTAAAAAATCTGCAAGGTGAATGAGAATTCTCACGCCAACACCGTGGGAACCCAATACATCCCGGCTAAAATAATTCCATATCAGATTCGAAACATACCTTGCGCAAATTCCGTTTATAGATACGCGTACATGAAAGAAACCGCGCGGCTGACTCAAAGGGTGTCGGCATGTTATTGTTTTCTCTCAAGATGCCGCTAAGGGTCATCACAGAAGAGAAGCCGCCGCGAACTCGTGATGTCACTGATGAATGTAAACCATTTATATCGCCCTACGTTCGATAAAATTTCTTATGTGCGTATTATCTCATTCCAAAAACAATAATATTGCTCACTTATTTACATTGACTATTAGGTAATTGAAAAGAGAAGGGGTTATTATCAACTCGAACTCAAGGAAATGTTTATTTCTAGCAAAATGTATGATACTTTCTTTAATATGATGATTACAATCTTGACTTGATTAGCATCCCTTGTTTAAGGTAACCCTTCTCATTGAGTGCTACAAAATGGTTGAAGTTTATTTGGGAGGTTCTCCTTTGTATAAAAGTCTACTGTCAATTTCTTTGATACTTGTCATCATATGTGTTCTTTCTTACATTTGGGTTTTCATTTGCTTTCCGAGATAAACACATTGGCCCGAATTTATAAAGGAGGTTTAAATCTAACCCATGGATTAAGCCTCCTTTAGACCATGGTTTAGACCATGGGTTATCATTTTAGAATTCACAAAGGAGGTTTAGATTAGTCCAACGGTTTAACAGTGTCGTATGGCTCGGTGTAAAAATGTCAGAGGTAAAAATGTCAGAGGAAAAAATGTCAGAGGTAAAAATGTCAGAGGAAAAAATGTCAGAGGTAAAAATGTCAGAGGAAAAAATGTCAGAGGTAAAAATATCAGAGGTAAAAATGTCAGAGGTAAAAATGTCAGAGGTAAAAATGTCAGAGGTAAAAATGTCAGAGGTAAATATGTCAGAGGTAAAAATGTCAGAGGTAAAAATGTCAGGGGTAAAAATGTCAGAGGTACCAAAAGAATGTCAGGTACAAAAAAAAATGTGGGGGAAAATATTGGTGCCATCATAATATATATAGAGGTAAAAATGTCAGAGGTAAAAATGTTAGAGGAAAAATGTCAGAGGTAAAAATGTCAGAGGTAAAAATGTTAGAGGTAAAATATATAAAAAAGCATGTTACAGGTTGAATATTGGTAATGTTTGTATATTGGGCTTATCGAAAAGATATAACGAAGGATGCTCTACGGGGTCTATTCGCTATTCAGGACCGCTATTCATAAGGTCCGCTATTCATAAGGACCGCTATTCATAACGTGTAAATTCCCGTACTTCCGGGTCCGCTATTCATAATGGCAAAAGAGGGTCACTATTCATAATGAAATAAGGTTCGTTAATCATAAGGACCGCTATTCATAACGTGAGATGAGGGTCGCTATTCATAATTCATATTAAGGGTCATTAATCATAAGGACCGCTATTCATAATATGAAATCAGGGTCGCTATTCATAATACGACGAGAGGGTCGCTATTCATAATACGAAATAAGGTTCATTACTTATAAGGGTCGCTATTCATAACACGGGAAGAGGGTCGCTATTCATAATACGAAATTAGGGTCGCTATTCATAATAGGAGAAGAGGGTCGCTATTCATAATAGGAGAAGAGGGTCGCTATTCATAATAGGAGAAGAGGGTCGCTATTCATAATATGAAATGAGGGTCGCTATTCATAATAGGAGTAAGGGGTCGCTATTCATAAAAGGGGAAGAGGGTCGCTATTCATAATACGAAACTTTCTCTTCAAATCCTCTTCTTTCTCTAATAATTTAATGAAACATCAAAGCTTCCACGTTTTGCGCGGGAGGGGGGAAACTGAATTCAGACAAGGATTAAGAGTCGAGAATGGAACAACGAATCATCTTCTTTCTCTAATAATTGCATTAAACAATGAAAGGTCAAAGCTTACGCGCTTTGCGCAAGAGGGGGGAATAGAATTCAGACAATTATTAAGAGTCGAGAACGGTACAACAAATCGTAATTTTTCTCTAATAATTAATGAAAGGTAAAAGCGAGGGGGAAAACTGAATTCAGACAAGGATTAAGAGTCGAGAATGGTACAATAAATCGTCTTCTTTTTCTAATAATTAATGAAAGTTCAAAGCTTTCGCGCGTAATGGGTGGGGGAGGGGAGGGGGGGGGGGGGGGACAGCAAGCTGCCCGAATATGAATTTTTGATATCTTTTCTCGTTTATCTTGGTGATAAATAACACTTTCACAAAAAACATATAATGCTCAAATTTTTGCTCGCTCGTTTCGCTCACAAGCAGAATTGTGAACTAGAAAATTATCGGGCAAGAGGCTTTAGCCCCCCCCCCCCCCCCCAGATAAAAATGTCAAAAAAATGTATATCTTAAAAACGGGGAATGTTGATATCGGACAAGAGACGTGAAGTGAGCTTGCACCCCTTTCCAAAATTGTTCCTGCTTCTAGGTACCCGTATCGTGCTTCTAATATGACCTTGTCAGTATTGGTATGTTGAGTTGAAAAAACGGTCTGCGCATTTTTCAAATTTCCGTCCCCCCCCCCCCCCAATTGGAAAATTCTGGATCCGCGCCGTGGCGTACTGATGGGGGGGGGGGGGGGGGGCTCGGGGGATCGGTAGATACTGGGCTTAGGTCCAATTGTTAGGTCCAATTCCGCTCAGTAATTTGTAGGTCCATAAGTCCTAATAAAAATTACTTTCTACAAAAACATTATTGTCGTATAAACAATTACTAGTTTCTTAAATAGCAAGCTAAAATGGATAATGGGCCTGCTTGGCGTACTTAATATCTCAGTGGCGTAGCCTGGATAAGATCAGTCGGGGGCAGGGTGGTGGGGCAAGATTTCCAACAAGGAGGAAAATTTACGATAGGATTACATGTGTGTTATGTTTTACTTTTTTTTCGTCACCACATGAGCGGGGGTTGGCTCTATATAATTATCAAAGATAACAGATAAAATATAACTCCTTTTATGAATATCGACCCTCATTTCTTATTATGAATAGCGACCCTCATTTCGTATTATGAATGGCAACCCTCATTTCATATTATGAATAGCGACCCTTATTTCTTATTATGAATAGCGACCCTCTTCTCCTATTATGAATAGCGACCCTTTTCTTTTATTATGAATAGCGACCCTCATTTCTTATTATGAATAGCGACCCTCTACTCCTATTATGAATAGCGACCCTCTTCTTCTATTATGAATAGCGACCCTCTTCTCCTTTTATGAATAGCGACCCTCATTTCTTATTATGAATAATGACCCTTATGAATAATAACCCTTATGAATAACGACCCTCATTTTGCATTATGAATAGCGACCCTCATTTTGTATTATGAATAGCGACCCTCATTTCGTATTATGAATAGCGACCCTCTTTCTGTGTTATGAATACCGACCCTTTTGTAATATTATGAATAGGGACCCTTATGAATAACGACCCCGATTTCCTATTATGAATAGCGACCCTCTTCTAATATTATGAATACCGACCCTCTTCTTTGATTATGAATAGCGGTCCTTATGAATAATGACCCTTATGAATAATGACCCTTTTCTTCAATTATGAAAAGCGGACCTTATGAATAGCGGTCCTTATGAATAGTGGACCTTATGAATAGCGAACCTTATGAATAGCGGTCCTTATGAATAGCGACATTGACCCCTCTACAGTCATTAATTTCAGCGCTGCTTTATTTTCTTTTTTCTGTAACTTTTATTTACCTTTCTGCCCGAAATTGGGACTTTTCGCCCGATTATTGCCGAGGAGAGACGGGGGTTTGGGGTGTATCCTTCTTTTGGGGGCGGCTACCTCCACCTCATATGCCTTTGTCTAAGCAAGTGATACTGGTACACTGAGCAAAAAGAATGTCTAAAATCGAGTAGTTTGGCCATGAATAATTATAGGCCGAGTTGTGGCTCGATGGTGTAATCATTGAATAAAAAGAAAAGTCATCACAAAAAAAAGAGGAAAAGATATCACGCTGTAAGTCCTCCCCCCCCCCCCCCCTCCGCCCCACTTCACCGTCCCTTCTGAAGATTGATGGACATTTTATAACGTGGCAATGACTACTATAAAATGTAATTTCCTACAAATGCATATTTCCAACAATTTTACTTTCTTGTGGGCTTGATACTTTGATACCTTGATACAAAGCAGAAAGCCGCCCATGTTACATCTAATGCTAACCGCACCATCACATTCCAGAGAAGCGCGCGCTTTGCATGGATCACAAAATATAATTTTAAATTTATTTTCCACATTGTATTATCCTCAGGACATGTACGAAATACAATACACAGTCATTTATCAAATATAATAGACTAGCCTAGTAGGTTACATCTTGACATTTTGTGTGATAAAATGCTGAGATATTATGATGGCACCAATATTTTCCCCCACATTTTTTTTTGTACCTGACATTCTTTTGGTATCTCTGACATTTTTTCCTCTGACATTTTTACCTCTGACATTTTTACCTCTGACATTTTTACCTCTGACATTTTTACCTCTGACATTTTTTCCTCTGACATTTTTACCTCTGACATTTTTACCTCTGACATTTTTTTCCTCTGACATTTTCACCTCTGACATTTTTTCCTCTGACATTTTTACCTAGCACCCGTCGTATGACGTTTTATTTTTAGCCTGTTCAGAGAGGAGTTTAAAAAAGGGTTGAATATAACCCACGGTTTATAAAACCATGGGTTAAATTTAAACCTCCTTTGTGAATTCGGGCCATTATGCTCATTACGCGTTTGAAATGGCGCAGAGGCCATGTGAGCAGTGAGGACATAGATATCATGAGACAATAAGTTAGTTCGCTGTTCAAAATATTTAAAGTTTATCCTATGGATTGAAACAAGGCTCTGTGAAAGTCTAGATTCTTTGCGTCATTTTAAACAATGATGCACTGAAGCACGGGGCATAATTTAACTTTTAAATGGATTTAAGACCAAAGAAGCACATGCATATTGCCTGACCCGAATTCGTTCCAAGTAATGCCAACGGAAAAAACGTGGCAGCTTTACTTTAAGTGTCCGGACAACCTAATTTCTTTGATAGACTGATTCGTTCAAGTCCTAACCATACGAACAAGGAATGAGAATAAGAATGAGGAAACGAGTTGGCTCAGTTGGTAAAGCGTCTGCCTGTCGAATCAAAGATCGTGGGTTGTAATCCCGGGGTCTATTCGCTATTCATAAGGACCACTATTGATAAGGTCCGCTATTCATAAGGACCGTTATTCATAACGAGTAAATTCCCGTACTTCCTGGTCCGCTATTCATAATGGCAAAAGAGGGTCACTATTCATAAAGAAATAAGGTTCGTTAATCATAAGGACCGCTATTCATAACGTGAGATGAGGTTCGCTATTCATAATTCATATTAAGGGTCATTAATCATAAGGACGGCTATTCATAATATGAAATCAGGGTCGCTATTCATAATACGACGAGAGGGTCGCTATTCATAATGCGAAATAAGGTTCATTACTTATAAGGGTCGCTATTCATAACACGGGAAGAGGGTCGCTATTCATAATACGAAATGAGGGTCGCTATTCATAATAGGAGAAGAGGGTCGCTATTCATAATACGAAATGAGGGTCGCTATTCATAAAGGGAGAAGAGGGTCGCTATTCAAAATAGGAGAAGAGGGACGCTATTCATAATACGAAATGAGGTTCGCTATTCATAATAGGAGAAGAGGGTCGCTATTCATATAGGAGAAGAGGGTCGCTATTCATAATACGAAATGAGGGTCGCTATTCATAATATGGTATAAGGGTTGCTATTCATAAAAAATGTAAATTAAATAAGCAATAAACATCAGTAGGCGAAATAATGGATAGGGGATACCCCACGGCTGTAACGTAGGCGGGAGGGGGCCACATGGCCCCGAATATTTGTAGAAAACATTTATTGAAAACATATTGAAAACATTTCTGAACAAAAGAAAAGTAAAAGGCGTGCCCCCCCCCCATCAGTCCGACCATTCGGCCTACCATCCCTGCAGTATTTCCGTGGTTCAAGTACATATTACTGACAATTCTCGTCCAATTAGTTCATAGATGGCGTAGACTGTTTGTGTTTCACGAAAGGGGAAGGGGGGGGGGGATTGCGGTTGGGGTGTAGCAGTGTTGCCATCAAGGGGTTGATCTATCATGTCCCTTACCTTCAGCAAAGGATGGAAGCGACAAAAAGGGGGTTGTAGGCAGGGGCGTCGCTAGACGTCGCTAGACCTTTTTCAGTTTGTGGGGGGGGGGGGGGGTGAAGAGGCCACCGAATACCGACAAAAATAGCTACCAATTATATATTAACATATAATGCCAATGTCCCAATGTCTACAAATTTAACCCTATAAATCCGGGGCCAGGAGCTAAATTATTTTCAACCCCCCCCCCCTTCCTGTGCGAAGCGCGGAAGCTTTGACGTTCCATTAAAATATTAGAGAAAGAATACGATTCGTTGTACCGTTCACTACTCTTAATCCTTGTCTGAATTCATTTTCCCCCGTATAAGTGCCCTTCAAAGCTTATTTTGATCCCTCCCCTGTTGTTTTCTAGAACTTCCATGATGGCCTAGTACATTGTATAATGCTTTAATTGCAGATGGTTTACCTAGTAAGATGCATGTGCTTGCTTGCATTGAGGTCATTTCAGGTCTTACATATTGATGAGCTGTTTGAAATTAACTAGGAGGTATGCGCGTATTGGGGAATGTGGCTTGCTGCTCTACTTTTTTTTAAAAACTTCCCACGACATGTAATGAGTGTTTAGTGTACATTATATGGGACGTACAGTGATAGATGGAAAGTTATTTCAGTTTATTCGAAATGACTTTTAGGTAACTCCTTTTTCCTCCCACATCATCAACATTCATTCATTTTATTTCATCTACATTAGTTCATGAAATGCATTCAGAAAATGAAGGAAAAAAAAAACGAAAATAACCCGTTAAAGCGCGGAAGCTTTAACGTTTCATTAAAATATTAGACAAAGAAGACGATTCGGGCGACTCTTAATCATTGTCTGAATTCTCAAAAATGTTTCTTTATCCGATAAAAAGTCACACTTCGTAGGGGAAAAAAAATTACCGACATAATTCATCTCACCGACTTCAAACTTCTACATAAATATAGTATACGAAGATCGAGCAAGAATACCGACACAGCGGACCCGACACAGCAACAAAATTATCTATGCGTATCTTTCTTGCTCCCTCGACGTGGCGACTCCACCAAACATACCCCTCTCTCTCTTTCTCTTTAATCCCCTTTTTCTTTTGCTCCTTTTCTTTCTTTTTTCTTCTTTTCCTTTCTTTCCTCTCCTTCGTCTATGTCTTTTTCTCTTTCTTTCTTCTCTTCTCTCTCCTTTCTTTCCTTTCTTTTCCTTTTCTTTTCTTTTCTTTCCCTTTCCCTCTCCTTTTTCCCCTCCCCCTTTTCTCATTTTTCCCGACAGCAGCGCAATTTTACCGACAATATCTTGACAGGTGGGGTTGTCGCACCCCACACCCCCCCCCCCCCCTTAGCGACGCCCCTGGTTGTAGAGAGTTAGATTATATACAATATTCAAGCTTTTCGTAAATATATAATATTGCACGATTTTCTTTTCTTCTCCTCATAAGTAAGGAAGTACGATTTTCAAGATTTAAAGTCAAATAAAATACGATTTTGCGACCGTAAAGCATTATGCAAACTGTGGCGTCCCCTTTATTATGTCTTTTTTTTAAAGTAGGCCTGTATTTTCTTTTAAGCTTTGATAATTATATAAAAATACATCCCCCTAATCTAGCTAATATATTTCCCCCGCTCCAGTGGTGACAAAAAAGGGAAACATAACACACACATAATCCTATCGTAATTTGTCCCCCTTGTGCGACCCCCCTCCCCCCCCACCTCCCTTCAACTGATAGTAAAACTTAAGAAAAATTACTTTGGTGACAAGACCATATATATTATAAGGAAACCACCTCAGCCCCCCCCCAAAAAAAAATAAATATTAAGGTCCGCTACCTGAATGTCCGTCATCATAAAGGCGAAGGCGGCGGGTGTGTTTGTGTGTGTGTGGGGGGGGGGGGGGGAGATGAGCTTGAGGATGTTTCATGATTCAAATGTTATTGATTTAAATTCTCAATTATGTTTATAACATTGGATAACAAATTTCAAACCTACTTAAAAACGAGACAAATATTCAGGGCCATGTGTCGCCTTGGGGGTGTCCTCCGTCCAATATTTCCATTTGTTATGAGCATTTTGGATATTGCTTAGGCCTATTTCATTTTATGAATAACAATCCTCATCCCGTATTATGAATAGCGACCCTAACTCTGTATTATGAATAGCGACCCTCATTCGTATTATGAACAGCGACCCTCTACTCCTATTATGAATGGCGAACCTCGTTTCGTATTATGAATAGTGACCCTATTATGAATAGTGACCCTCTATTCCTATTATGAATAGCGACCCTCATTTCGTATTATGAATAGCGACCCTCTATTCCTATTATGAATAACGACCCTCATTTCATATTATGAATAGCGAACCTCTACTCCTAATATGAAAAGCGAATCTCTACTCATATTAAGAATAGCCACCATCTACTCCTATTATGAATAGCGACCCTCTACTCCTATTATGAACAACGAATCCCTACTCATATTATGAATAGCGACCATCCACTCCTATTATGAATAGCGACCCTCTTCTCCTATTATGAATAGCAACCCTCATTTCGTATTATGAATAGCGACCCTCTTCTCCTATTATGAATAGCGACCCTCATTTCGTATTTTGAATAGCGACCCTTATAAGTAATGAACCTTATTTCGTATTATGAATAGCGACCCTCTCGTCGTATTATGAATAGCGACCCTGATTTCATATTATGAATAGCGGTCCTTATGATTAATGACCCTTAATATGAATTATGAATAGCGACCCTCATCTCACGTTATGAATAGCGGTCCTTATGATTAACGAACCTTATTTCTTTATGAATAGTGACCCTCTTTTGCCATTATGAATAGCGGACCAGGAAGTACGGGAATTTACACGTTATGAATAACGGTCCTTATGAATAGCGGACCTTATGAATAGCGGTCCTTATGAATAGCGAATAGACCCCTAGCTATCCACCTCCACATCCCCAATCAGTTATACCAGGAGGGGAGACCGTAGGGTCATACCAGTTTTCCTCGCCCAGGCATACGGGACGCAATGATAACATTAGAAATACAAATCTGAATAATTAAAAAATAACTTTATACAAATATTAAATACATACTACCATACATAAGTATATATCAGTGGCGTAGCTACATCGGGGAACAGGGGGCGCCTGCCATGACCCCCGCCCCCAAAAGTTCCGATGCCCGCTCATGATCTGGACCCACCCTACGGCACTGGGCAGTCCGACATTTACACCGTATTTTTGTGTCTTCTTTCACAATGTTTTTTAAAAAGTGTGTGTGTGTGTCTGTGGGGGGGGGGGGGGGGGGTGTTACACCCACAAATGTAATGACGCCCACAAATGTAATAACACCCACAAATGTAATAACACTTTACCCATAAATTTAATAATTTCACCCACAAATGTAATAGCCACTTTACCCACAAATGTAATAATTTCGAATCACCCACAAATGTAATGATGACTTTACTCATGTTATTCCACAGGAATGAGATGGTGAGGTCTTAGTTTGAAGATTTTTTTTTTTTTAAATAACCGAGTCTGAAGTAAAGACTACGCTCTAATCCCATGCTTTATTACCGGGTCTTAATTTTGAAGATGGAGGGGTGTTAGTTTAAAAGGTTTTTTCTTTGTTTTGTTTTGTTTTGTTTTGATTTTTTTTTTTTTTTTTAACTTTTGAATAACCGGGTCTGGAGGAAAGACTACGCTCAATACTCATGTTCTTCCACAGGAATAAGATGATGGGGTCTTAGTTTTGAAGATTTTTAAAAAGTTTTGAAATAACCGGGTCTGGAAGAAAAACTACGCTCTAAACCCATGCTTTATTACCGGGTCTTAGTTTGGAAGATGGTGGGGTCTTAGTTTAAAAGTTTTTTGTTTTTTTGTTTTACTTTTGAATAACCGTGTCTGGAGGAAAGACTGCGCTATACCCATGCTTTATGGGATGGAAAGAGAAAGAATCCTAAAAAATAGTCATCTATGACATGAAATTGTACATATAATGTATATATATAAATAATTCATAAAATAGTGTGTGTCAAATATAGTCAACTGTGACTGATTGCCAAACAAAATCAAATCAAGAAGAAGAAGAATTTATTACAGGGTTTTAGTTTTGAACAAATTCGACAAAATATCACTTCAAATTTATTACATTTGTGGGTAAAGTCATTATTACATTTGTGGGCGATTCAAAATTATTACATTTGTGGGTGAAATTATTACATTTGTGGGTAAAGTGTTATTACATTTGTGGGTGTTATTACATTTGTGGGTAAAGTGTTATTACATTTGTGGGTGTTATTACATTTGTGGGTAAAGTGTTATTACATTTGTGGGTGTTATTACATTTGTGGGTAAAGTGTTATTACATTTGTGGGTGTTATTACATTTGTGGGTAAAGTGTTATTACATTTGTGGGCGTTATTACATTTGTGGGTGTAACAGGGGGGGGGGGGAGGGGCAGTGAACCTTTGCTCATGCAGGGCCTTTGTTCTGGAATACTCTCCCTCGAGAGATTAGAAATATCGGATCAGTCGAAGTGTTTAAAACAATATTTAATAAAGTTTGATTTGGCTTATAGTTAATTGTGCCTTTCTTCTTATGTCGATTTCATATATCTATCAATCTCTATATCCTTGCTTTTGTTGTTTTGGTTATTACTATTATTATTATTGTTGTCGTGTAGTTACGTAGCATCAATATTTTCATTATTATTGTTATCATTATTATTATTATTTCCCCAGATCTGTGCCCGCGACAGAACGTAACCGACCTAAAGGGCACCTTCGAATGGGACTACACCCCCGCGGGGGAGTACGCCTTCTTACCCTGCCCTAATGGGGGCTGGCTGGAGGAAAACTTCCCCACCGCCCCTCCCATGATGGTAGCCTACCACCCCTGCTACCCACCCAAGGTAAGAAAGGGGCTGAGGCAGCTGTTCTACGAGGGGGCTTTCTGGGGCGAGCTGGTGACGGATATCTGTCGATGGAGCTCGGAGACGACATGGATGCTGGATGACATCCGCAAGGCGATCAGGGAGGAAATCTTGGATATGGTATGTCAGCAGCGTATGGCAATAATAATAATGATAAAAATGATAATAATTTCCTTTTAATGTTATGATTAATAATAATAATAATGATGATTACATTTTTATTTCATTCATAACAATGATTCTCTTAAATTAATGGAATGTCGTGACCGAGTGGTTTAAGGCGCTTGACTGGGGATGCAAAGGTCGAGTGCTCGAAACCCGACACGGCACTAATATCCTTTGGCAAGATATCAACCTGTACTTGCTACTCTCCACCCAGGTGTCAAATGGTACCCGGTAGGTTGCGACCGTTAATGTTGGTCAAAGTAACGCCTGGCTGGAATGCTCCCCAGGGAGTGGAGATTTTGCACACAGTGTGTGTGGGCAAGCATTGAATCCAATGACCGGGGTAATAGTATATCTGTAAAGTGCTTAGAGACATCGTATGAGGCGCTATATAAGAGCGGAATATTATTATTATTAATGCCTGTCGTACACGGGGTTATCTGAATGATTTTACTTTCACATGACCGCCACAGCCACTGGTGCAGTTCAACGTCATGCAATCCCCTTAGATTTGTCGATCATTATATGCGTCAATCTCCTTAGATCCGCAACATTCCCGGCAACAACGTCAACAGTAACAACGTCACCCGAATCATCTACCACCTCCGTGAAGCCAGTCTCTTGATCAACTCTGTCCCCACCGACTACCTCACCGAAGTTGACGTGCTCATGGTCGCCTCGGTGATCGACACCTCCGTCAGCGCCGGCGTCGAGGGACTCTACACCGTCACCTCGGAGCTTGGGCAAGAGGTCGTCAACCTTGCAGACCGCATCCTGGACATTAATATTTGGACGCTGCTGAAGGCCCACAGCTCTTGCCTCAGGTACGTAGGTTCAAAGTTCTGCAGGCTCAGACTCTAATTCGACATTTTACCAGCATTTATAAAGCCTTTAATTGAGCAGAGCCTAGATTCGTCAGTCTCCGGCAGTGTCCGGAGCAGCTACAGTAATGAGCTAATGTAACATGCCGTGCAGCCTAGTCTCACGTGCAGACACTGTGAGGCCAGCACAAGGAATGACACGGGTTTGTGCCTGCAAACTAGTTCGATCGACTTACCCATTGCAGATAACCAGACATTTAAAAGGCCCATTTAATTTTATGTGTCCAAATAATCCTACAAGAAGAAGTTGCTGGAAGATTTCTGTTATAACACTTGTCATGATTGTCGAACGATTTGGGATCGAGCCAATGAGGCCCGAATTCACAAAGGAGGTTTGAGTTTAAACCTTCGTTTTCGTACGTCATATGACGCGTTTTACGCGTTTTTTACAAACCTGGTTTGTAAAGAACAAAAGGAGGTTTGGCGAAACAAAAGGAGGTTTGAGCTCAAACCTTGGTCTGAGCTCAAACCTTGCTTTGTGAATTCGGGCCTGAGAGTTTAGTATGGTGGCTTCTAAGGGACACGCAAACGCAAAATTTGACGTATACCTATGCAACAAAAAAGTGGATTTTCACGTCAAAGACGTGAAAATCCACAAATTTGACGTATATCTATGCAACAAAAAAGTGGATTTTCACGTCGAAGACGTGAAAATCAACAAATTTGACGTGTACCTATGCAACAAAAAAGTGGATTTTTATGTCGAAGACGTGAAAATCCACAAATTTGACGTATACCTTTGCTTGGTAATTTTTTTCGTTTTTCTGTGCTCAATGGCCCTGAAGGGACACGCAGACATAAAAATCTGCGTCCGATATTCATGTCTGCGTCTCCCAAAATGGACACGCAGACGTGAAATTGGACGCAGATTTTCTTCTTCTTGACGTCTTGGACGTAAAAAGACAATAAAACCCTTGCAAAGGTATACGTCAATTTTGTGGATTTTCACGTCTTCGACGCGAAAATCCACAAATTTGTTGCATAGGTATACGTCAAATATATACGTCTGCGTCGGCCCAAAAGGGACACGCAGACGCGAATATTGGACGCGAATTTTTTTTCAGTAAGCTGAGCACCAGGAAGATAAGCGTACATGCGTTTGTTTGCCCCTTTACTGATTAGGGATTACCAGCTGGTATTGAATACTCTGTCCATTGTAGACCCTACCACTAACTTATTTAGTGTAGTTTGCAGGCACAAACCCTGGTCAGTCGTAAAAGAGAGTCTGCACTATTAAGACTACCATAGGCCATGTAGCTGCTCCTGACACAACCTTCTTCTTCTTCTTGATTTGGTTTTGTTTGGCAATCAGTCACAGTTGACTATTTTTGCCACACACTATTTTATGAATTATTTATATATATTATGTACAATTTCATGTCATAAATGACTATTTTTAGGAGTCTTTCTCTTTCCATCGGTAGCTGGGCTAGGCTTCTCTCAAGGCACAATGATTTTTTTGGGGTAATTAAGTGTCAAATTAGGGTCTGTGCTTGCAGACTATATTCAGTGTCTCTAAAGTCTCACTTGTTATTGTTTTCAGCAAGAATGCACTTGGCAATGGAATGCTACAGGTTGCAACGTACATGTTATTAATTCATTATCATTATTATTGTTTGAGGACAATCAGATGACTAATAGAGGAAGTTATGAAACAGTAACAATACAAAATTGGTACCATAATGTGGACTTCATTTGTTTCATTAAATTTAGTTACCAACAGCAAATAAATACGGTAGGCCCACAATGATTTTTTTTTAAATCCATTTTCATGTCAAAATCGTATAGAGAGAGATAAAAAAAAAGAAGAAGAAGAGGGAAATAGAGGAGTGATAGAAAGGGGAAAAAGAAGGTGAAGAGAGAAGGATATGTTAATAGAGAGCAGTAGAGTATGTACGTGGCTCCTAAACATCATGTCTACAATTTCAATTCAGACAAAATAAATAGACAACAAAATCACAAAAGAAATACAAATGCATTGAATATAGCTCAAATTGTTGATTTTCTTCTTCTCTCATTACAATCAATTACTTCTTTTTATGCTTCTTGTTGCCATTTGCCCCCTCCTATCACACCTTTTATTTTCTCTAATTGCTTGGTACAGGCAAAAAATGTTTACAAATTTCAAAGCGTAATGTATCTAGGCCTTCTATAGTATATATCAATTTTAGTTCATAAAATAGAATGAAGTGGCGTACAATTAATGTCGAGATATAGCTGTTTAAAACATAGCTGAACAACCCATATACACTTATCTTCCTAGTGCTCAGCTTACTGAAAAAAAATTCGCGTCCAATATTCGCGTCTGCGTGTCCCTTTTGGGCCGACGCAGACGTATATATTTGACGTATACCTATGCAACAAATTTGTGGATTTTCGCGTCGAAGACGTGAAAATCCACAAAATTGACGTATACCTTTGCAAGGGTTTTATTGTCTTTTTACGTCCAAGACGTCAAGAAGAAGAAAATCTGCGTCCAATTTCACGTCTGCGTGTCCCTTTTGGGAGACGCAGACATGAATATCGGACGCAGATTTTTATGTCTGCGTGTCCCTTCAGGGCCATTGAGCACAGAAAAACGAAAAAATTACCAAGCAAAGGTATACGTCAAATTTGTGGATTTTCACGTCTTTGACGTGAACATCCACTTTTTTGTTGCATAGGTACACGTCAAATTTGTGGATTTTCACGTCTTTGACGTGAAAATCCACTTTTTTGTTGCATAGGTATACGTCAAATTTGTGGATTTTCACGTCTTTGACGTGAAAATCCACTTTTTTGTTGCATAGGTATACGTCAAATTTTGCGTTTGCGTGTCCCTTAGAAGCCACCATAGTTTAGCCAACCCGGTTCGAGTAGGGCACAATATGGCGAATAGCCCTACCGTGTTGTTGGGCAGTCCCACGAATGAGCGCCATGTTTATTGTGACCAAGTTTAGATGGCTCTGAACGATTCGTGTAAAAATGGTGATCTCATCAGTCATTCTTTCTGTTTTTATATATCTCGATCCATTACCCCTTTCTCCATGCACCCAATCTCACCAGCCAACCTGGCCTTCCCGTCCTTCAAGAACCTTTCCGCCCTCTTCTTCGTGTTTCTGTCTTTTCATTAAACCTAATATTTGTGATTTTAATTATTTACGATACACTAGTTTTAGCAACCTTTTTTCTTGTTGTAACCTATTACAGAACATAAGAATATGCGCCCTTGGTGTACCGATAATTGTTCCCTCAATTGCATCGCTATTGATTAAATCCGCACGATCTTTGGGCGGAGGGGGGGGGGGGGCATTCATATACTCATCAAATTTGTGAAAAGTCACACAAAAACTATCGCTATTGATTAAATCCGCACGATCTTTGGGTTGGGTTTTCTTCTGCTTCTATAGGCAATACCAATGTTGTCATCTGTATTCGGGTGAAGGTTGGAAGAAATTCATGCACTTCGCGGCTGGTTTACTGATCGGATTAAGAGATCATTTTGATTCTATATTTGAGACACAAAGTCCCAGTGTCAATATCATATCACGTGACTCTTATCCAATATTGAGACGTTTTTTCTTTTTGTTGAGTGATGTATAGTCTAACCTGTCTATTACGGCTACTCAAGGGTTATTGATACTATTTCTTTATACATACAAAATAGAATACATACGGAGTACATATACTAAATCCAACATGGTTCGAGAAAAGAACTAACGAAAAGTGGCCATACATGATTAGCCAGTATAGACATATTTTAAAACACGCATTTCCTTCTGGAGGGGGTAAACATGGGTCGTCATTATAGACAGTTGCGTTTCCAGACAGTTTTCTCCTGTTTCTGTACAATGTAATCGCGTGACCTATATACTGAACATTATCCTTTCGCTAAAAATAAAAATATTAAAATAATAATAATTTTCCAACTTTATTTTCCTTCTGCATATCTAGTATTGCTGATAATCTCGAAATCTACACGGAACGCGTCAAGATGGGTATATTCGGCGACAAACTGACGCAATACGGTCGCAATCTTTACATCGAAGTCGAGCAGACGACACCTGAATATGTCGAACATTTACCCAACAGATGGGTGGTGGCGCCAATTACTGAGGGGAATTCTGAACCGGAACCAGTTGTCTCCATTTACTTCCCATGGGGAAAAATTGCAGGTGAGAATTGGGAATTGCGGAAATCTTATATATATATATATACATTGTATAATCGTAAACATCGATCAATGTATCTGTATTATCTTTTCAATTATGCACCACATCAAAACAAGAACAACAAAAAACGAAAAAAAAAACAACACATTCTGCAGGTGTATAAATGTTAAGCTTTCAGAAACAGTTTTTTTTTAAATAATTATTATTATTATTTAAATAAATACTGTGCGAACAGTACAATTATATATTACATAATCCGAAGATGATTTCTATACGCAATTTGACCTTAAGTAGATTTTTGAAAGTCCCCGTTCTCTTGGACAAATTCATGAAAAGGAGAATACTATAGAGATATCGACTGCTACGAGAAGACTGGTTGTTTTTATGGCTCGGTGTAAAAATGTCAGAGGTAAAAATGTCAGAGGTAAAAATGTCAGAGGTAAAAATGTCAGAGGAAAAAATGTCAGAGGTAAAAATGTCAGAGGTAAAAATGTCAGAGGTAAAAATGTCAGAGGAAAAAATGTCAGAGGTAAAAATGTCAGAGGAAAAAATGTCAGAGGAAAAAATGTCAGAGGTAAAAATGTCAGAGGTAAAAATGTCAGAGGTAAAAATGTCAGAAGTAAAAATGTCAGAGGTAAAAATGTCAGAGGAAAAAATGTCAGAGGTAAAAATGTCAGAGGAAAAAATGTCAGAGGTAAAAATGTCAGAGGTAAAATTTAAAAAAAAAAAGCATGTGACAAGTTTGTTACGGTTACAACAGGGTTATATATTAGGCTTAACGAAAAAGAACAGCGAGGGATATTCTGCAGTCGTTATTTCACCCTGCTTTATTTTCCACTTTCCCAGTTTAAATTTATTTACCTTTCGGCCCCAAATTGTGACTTTTTTGCCCGATTATTGCCGAAGGAAGACGGGGGGGGGGGGGGGTATTCTTCTTTTGGGGCACGGTGACCCGACTGCTCTCCCTCTTCCTCTTATATATATGCTTTGCTTTTTATCCTTCCGAACAGTGGTCAATGCCTAGGCAGAGCAGGCAGACTTATGGGACATGGTTTCTACTCCGAGTTTCGTGCCTTGCAAGCAATCATCAGGCAACTGATAGCATTCTTAAAAGTACATGATTATCCTACAACCTTGGTACAAATACCCCTACAATAAGACTTAACTAATAAAATACAATTCGAATTAATCATGAGTAATTCTTATTGTATAGTATTCCGGTATTGCATTAGTTTTATTTTATTTTATTGTATTAGTTAAGTCTTACTTTGAGCATATTTGTACCAAGGTTGTAGAGGAATCATGTACTTTGAAGAGTGCTATCAGTTGTCTGATGATTTCTTGCAAGGCGTGAAACTCGAAGATGCAACCATGCATGTCCCATTAGTCTGCCTTATTCAATATTTATATATCGGTATATTATGCTTTTGTATTAGCAAATGGTACTGGTACACAAAGCAAACTTCTGGGGAAAAAGATTTCTAAAATCGAGAAGCTTGGCCATGTTTTATAGGCTGAGTTGTCGCTCCATGGTGTAATCAATAAATAAAAAGAAAAGTCAGTACAGCCCCAAAAATAGGGTCAGATATCTATGAACCTCCCCCCCCCCCACACTTCTCCTTCACTTTTGAAGGATTGTTGGACATTTCAACTGCGTGGCAATGACTATTATTATATGTAATTCCCAATAAATGCATATTTCCGACAATTCCACTTTCTTGTGGGCTTGGTATTTAAATACTCTGAAACAAAGCAGAAAGCCATGTTATCAATGTTAACCGCACCATCACATTCCCGAATTGTGCGCGTTGCAATAAAATATTGTCGATTACTATTGCGGTATTAGTCTGGGAGAAAATCAATAAGCAGCTTTGTTACTCCGATAGAAAGCAGAAAGCCGCCCATGTTACATCAATTAAAGAGAAGGTTGAGTTCTGGGGAAAGATGAACAATAATGTGTAAGCGTTTGTTTTCATTCTTTTTTATTTTTTTATTTATGTGTTTATTAAGAAATCAAATCATAACATATACAAACTTTCCAAACAAATACAAATGCTGTGTTACAAAAGAAATTAATGACGAATTAAGATATTTACAAACGATTGAGATGATCTGGGGAAAAAAAAAAAAGAAAGGCAGAGTACACGTAATAGAAATAAATAGAATTATAACAATTACAAGTACAAAAGCAAGAACCTCGAGATAGCATTGCATCAGAAACTGAAAATTTCGTTGGAAACTCCAGACCATCAACAGGTTGGAGGAGCAAAGTCGAGGAATGAGACAATCCGCTCTACCCCCCCCCCCCTCACACACACACCCTCAACACTCTCATACTAACACTCAAACACACAACCGCCCCCTCCCCCGTCTGTTATCATTCTTATTATGCAAGTGTGGAAGAACATCAAAGAAACAAGTTATTCCCTTAAAATCTATTTCAAATGACTTCATATCCCAGATATGACAAGACAGTAACAGCTTTAAAATGAGGCCCGATTTGTATGCCATAATTATGTTTGTTTAGTCCCATATCAATATCTTTCTGTGTACAGTGCTTGTTACTTTACCAAGACTGGGCCAAAGCTTTTGCAGTTTTACAAAGATATAACAAACAAATCATTGCAAATTTAACACATGCCAAAAGAGCAGTGGCGGAACAAGGGGGGGGGGGGGGGGCGGGCCCCCTACAGTAAGGCTGGCTGTAACTAATCGAAAACCTCAACCAAGAGGGTTGACAAAGTAAGCATAGCTTGATAGCATGACTACCCTCAATGGATACATAATAATACAAATATGGAGGAAACGATATTGGTAAAAAGGGAAAAAAGAAAGAGGGGTGTAAATTGGGTTATATTCAACGGAATAGTTAATGGAGTAAACGACTTTCTTTTTTTGAGGGGGGGGGGGGGTAGCTTGTTGTTAAGGTTCATCGTTACTATATGACTGTTGTGCCCTATCTCAGAATGTTTCTCTGCGAGTTCGTAGGTTTGTCAATGCATGCTCAGATTATCATTCAAATAATTACCTCCAGGATTTTTATATTTCCGGCCCGTTTGCGTTCTTCGGATTTAATAAAGATGTCGAGTGAAAGAGTTAAAGATCGAAAGAGCACAAATGTGAGAGTTATGTAAGTTACGAGGCCGATGAGTATTGCCGGAAAGCTCAACTCTGGATGTTAAGGTCGCAAAATTAACAAAGTTCCTTTCGACATGGGTGTGTATGGTGCCAGGGATTAATTTGACGCAATGCGTCGTAGTGACACGCCTGGGGATGAGCTTCTGAATCGAGACGGTCTTTTACTTTTTGGAGCGGGTTTTTAGTTTTCGGAGCGAGTTTTTACTTTTCGGAGCGAATTCTTGATTTTCTTATTCTTACTCCACTTCCTTTGCCGCCATGAGGTGCTAAAGCTTGAGCAGAGTTCGGGGCGCCCAGCCCATATATGTAACTTTTCGTGATTCCTCGTGATTATATGTAATTATTTGTACTAAATGCACTACTCACTTTAACTCTTGACTTTTGTCGAGAACTTTCATTTCTTCGTTTGGACTTTGTTCGTCATTGGAACGTTACGCGGGCTAGGTTGTAGGCTGCCACCGGCCAAACCGGTCCGTTTCACAAACAGTAACACATCAACCAATTCAAAATATAAACAAATGTTAGACATTCATACATATATATGCAAGCTTGATCACAAAAAAAAAAAATCAAAATCTATTTTCCACATTTTATTATCCTCAGGACATGTACGAAATACAACACACAGCCATTTATAAAATTTAGATTGTGGAAGAAAGGAATATAATAGACTAGCCCAAGCAGTAGCTGTACGTCTCGACATTCTGTGTGATAAAAGTGCTGAGATATTATGACGGCACTCATTTATTTTGCTTGTACCTCTGACATTTTTACCTCTGACATTTTTACCTCTGACATTTTTACCTCTGTCTTTTTTACCTCTGACATTTTTACCTCTGACATTTTTTCCTCTGACATTTTTTCCTCTGACATTTTTACCTCTGACATTTTTACCTCTGACATTTTTACCTCTGACATTTTTTCGTCTGACATTTTTTCGTCTGACATTTTTACCTCTGACATTTTTACCTCTGACATTTTTACCTCTGACATTTTTACCTCTGACATTTTTACCTCTGACATTTTTACCTCTGACATTTTTACCACTGACATTTTTACCTCTGACATTTTTACCTCTGACATTTTTTCCTCTGACATTTTTACCTCTGACATTTTTTCCTCTGACATTTTTACCTGGCACCGTTTTTATATGCTCAAGGGAAATTTGCCTCCGCTGCTTAATTCAGACCGTGAAAATCTCAGAATATGTAGCTGTGATATATAATTTCCAAACGGGAATAGCTAATGGGTCAATTTTAGTCAAGAAACATTGTATTATAGCTTAATTAATATCTTGACCTTGAGAGGGAGCTATACAACATAACCAGTTTATTATTTACAATTTCATAACTTTAGACTCGATTTCAACCGCGACAACGATCACTGAATGTTGTAGGATCGCATATGCTTCCAATATGTTCATTTGAACCAAATTCATGACCATATACCAAAACTTTGTATTACCTTTAATATTATAAACATCAACATCATCGTCGTCACCATCATCATTATTGCCCCACTCCTATCGCACACATCACCAGCAAAATAATCGTCACCAACATGTCGTCGTCGCCATTCTAATCACCATAAACCATAACTATGTCAATGCAAGCACTTTGATGGTTACCGCCCTCTACCATTGCCAATTGCCAAAAAAAAAGTATATGTTTGATGCTCTGCAAAGGACTTCAGAAACTCTGGAATTGTTCGTAATAAATCCCAGAAGAGAACAAGTAGTGAATAAGTAGAAGTAATTGGTTAGAGTTTATCTTCGTGTAACTCTTATTTTCTTTGTCTGTTTTGTATAGACCACACCAGAAACAGCACCCGGACCACTTGAATTCATTGTAAGTTTATAACTGTATTAAATTTTTCTTGCCCAAATCAAACTCAAAGGCTCCCATGATTATTAAGAGTGTTTCTCCAATAAATCAAAAGAAACCTTATCCTCCAATAAATCAGAAATTACTTCTGCATATTGTGTCATTTTAGGAATTGTGAGGTGATAAGGCATTCATTTACATTTGCCCCTTTAGACCCAGGTGTAGGAGGGAAATCCCCGAATGTTGTGAACACCTAGCTAGCTAAAGCCCCTTGGGTGCTGGCTATGGGGCTCCCGGCCCCCCCACTCAGTGTTATTTAGGGTACGCATATGCTCGTACCCTATTTTTGAAAGCACCCCCTATCTGAGGACTGCCAACATTTCCGAACCCCCCTTTCGCGGGCTTTTCGCGGGCTTTTCCTGCCTTGGAGACTCCCCTAAATCAGGAAAAATGCTCAATGTACCCCCCTAAATTCGGAAGAATTTCTCAGAAGTCCAAAGAGATGAGAGAAAAAGAAGAAAAACACCCCCTTTTTAAAGAAATCTCCGGGTGAAAAGTCAAATACACCCCTTTTTTTACAATTCTCGGGCCGGACTTTGTCGCACGAAAAGTACCCCTTTACCGGACATTTTGGCAACACGCATGCGGTCATTCCGACCTCTGAGTGGGGGGGGGGGGGGGGGCGGGATGGGGCTATACAAACATTAGATATTATCTGTATAATTGTTATCCTTATTGAACTCAACTGTATCGGATTAGAGCCATAATACATGTATTACGCCAAATATCTTATTGATTAATATAACCACATTATTTTGATGTGCAATTTTTCACAAATTGAAACAAGGGTATCTATCTCAAAATGACCTAGAGTACAAAACAGTTAACAGTCAAAAGAACTATGTCTACTCTGGAGAAAAGGCTTTTATTTCTGCAGCGCCCTCTGTTTGGAATGCTCTCCCACTGAGGATCCGATCAACAGAATCCCTAGAAACATTTAAAAAGAATCTAAAGTCATATATGTTCGCATATCTTGAATGTACATCTATGCATATTTGTTCTCATTTCTCTATGTAACTCATTCTAATTCTATCCCTCTGTACCTCAGAATTGTTTACTAGATCGGTGGCGCATACAAAAAATTATATATATTATTATTATATAAAATTAACATTTCGCATCGTAGGCCTATACATTAACCCCCGCTTTTATTATATTCAATATATCTCCTTTTTCACCAGGGAATTCCGAATTCACTTGGCCTGACTATAACAAGCTACATTGGCTACAGTGTATCAATCATCAGTCTACTCCTAACTATCATAACCTACGCTATCTTTCCGTAAGTATATAACAGTTTTATATTTAATTGTTGAAATGGTTAGCTTTCCCCAAAGTATTACTTTCTCGAAACTACTGAGACAGCTATAAAACTTCTCCCCGATACATATTATTACAATCTCAAGTTTAAGGTAGCTCTTTTCATTCAATTGAAAGTTAGGCCTACCTCTCATTAAACTGTTTGATACCCGCGTTGTGGAACGCTATGGTTTCATCTTCATCAGAAAGCGTATAGACAGTGGCGTATTTAGGAACGGATGGGGGGGGGGGGGGGGGTGGGGGGGGGGGAGGGGGTAAATGGCACTTTTAAACCTTAATTAGCTCCAGTAGCGCCCCTTATTATGTTTTGTGACCCCCTTTCAACTTCTCTTGACTCAATGGACCCTGAAAATTTGATAACTTCTAAAAAAGTGATAAATCTCATCAATTTTTATCTCAATTTTGCAATTTGCCTATTCGGCTTTGTTCTTCTCCCGTTAGAAAGCTGCGGCGGGGTCGTCCCACCCTCATCCACGTGAACCTGTGCGTGGCCATCCTCCTCCTCCTCGTCCTCCTCATCTCTTCTGTGGCCTTCTGCAACAACGTCATGGGGTGCCGTGTCGCCAACATCTTCCGTATCTACATCATCCTAGTCTCGCTGATGTGGAACGGGGTCGAGGCCGTCCACATGTACATGACCCTCGTCAAGGTCTTTACCGCCCACGCTTCGTACTTCGTTCTCAAGGCCGGCCTGGTGGCTTGGGGTAAGGGTTTCAGAGCATCAGCAGTGGTTCACATGCAGGCAAATCTCGAGAGAGGGGAAGGGGGGGGGGGCGTGGGGCCTCTTACTCAAAAATAAACATTCTAGTTTGCCACATTTTCGAGCGAAGCTAGCTAAGAAAATAATGTTGTGGTACAAGTTCACGTTCGACCTCGAAATTCACTTGATGAGGATAGGAATGTTACATATTTGGGTATCCCGCTCCCCATTGCTCCGTCGCCCAAACTTAATGATTGATTAATTTGTGATTATTTCTTTTCAATTTCAGGTATACCACTATTCGTCGTGCTCATAGCAGCTGCAGTCAACATTTCAATCTACGACGGGGTCCTCACCAATTGTACATTCAGGTAACCATGATTACGAAGCCTCAAATATGGTTGTAAAGATGATGGTGCAATCATTTAAGCTCCGGATTGGAGTAATCGATTTCTAAATGTAATAAAGGGATTAATAAGAGTTTTTTTTTAATTTTTTTTAATATGTGTTAGGCGCCGGTAAATTTCGTTTAATGTTCATGACGAATTTCAGTGATTCTAGTCATCTCGTAAAGGCTAGATAAAATTAATTCCTGGTTTCTCGTCTCCCCTCTCTTCCTTTCTTCGGCAGGCCTCAATTCTTTTGTTACGTGGTACTTTTGTTTTAAAATGAAATGATGAAAATCTGAGGCCATCTAGAAAAAGACGTTAACAAAAATTATTAATAATGGCATTTCACCTTGTTTTTAGCAAAACTGACAGAGCGCAGCTGTTTTTCAGCTTCTCTAATGCATGGAATTGAATTAACAAGATCTGTGTCAAACTTGACCGAATTGCATTTGCACGTACACAGAAAAATAATCAAATATTAAGTATAATCGAACCCCTTCCTCATTTTCGAAACATCTGGCCGAGAATCTAAAAATCAATTCTACTTGGCCCTTATGTTATCCTATTTGAAGTTATATAGCATACCGATTATGATTTCTATTCTTTATTGTATATATATCTAATTTCAAGTTGAGGAATAATATTTCCGCGGCACACATACATTAACGTATATTGGCGAGAGACTTCAAATGTCGTTACTGGCATTTGACAAGCTATATACGTATTTTACGCTCTGTGGATGTTGCCAACTGATATTTATGAAAAATTCTATCTTTATACAGTTAAAGTAGTTTCCACAGGGGGCACAGGGGACAGTGGGCCCCAAAATTATCATGTTACCTAACACAGACATGTGCCCCGTTTTAAACATAAAAACATGTTCTATTCGTGAGAAATGCAAAAGAAAAAACTAGTGATGTCACGCTCGTTCTATCTCTTGAGTTCTCTTCTTAACCCCTATGCTCATCATCGTCCTCTTCAATATCATCGTATTCGGGCTCGTTCTCCGGGTCATCAGAAAAATATATAAAACAGGTAATCTATGAAACTAGGGCTGTTTTACTGTTGGTGAATCCAGGCCATGGCCGGAGAGAAGGGAGGGGTGGAAGTAAGGGAGTGTAAGGGTAAAAGTCATCAGATATTAGTCCCAATTCCATGACAAATAGAAATAAACAGAAGGAGAAGCGGAGAAGAAGAATGAGGAGGAAAGGAAGAAAAAAAGAAGGAGAAGAACAAGAATATGAGAAAGAAGAACAGAAAGAAAGAAGAAGAAGAAGAAGAAGAAAAATTATCCACTTTTATGAATCGCTGCTTAAAGTGGTGTGATTTTGATGTCAACACCGTGTATCAGATTTCTTTAGATTTGTATTTATATATCTAAACTTCAATTCCTTTGTTTTTATTCAGTTTTGATTGTCTCTCTCCTTCACTCTCTTAGATGGTAAAAAGACGCCATTGAATCAGTTGTAAGGTGCCGTTGCTCTCCTAGTCCTTCTCGGTATCTCATGGATCTTCGGCGCGGCGGCCGCCGTCAACTTCACAATCGTTCCGTCAGGATACGAACCCCAAGCTCCGGCAAACACTTTTCAGGTCGGTTCACGTTGTAGATCGTCATTTTATAACCGCCCTTCTCTCCCACTTACTCTCTCTCTCTCTCTATCTATCTATCTATCTCTCTTTCTCTTTCTCTTTTTCTTTCTCTCTCTCTCTCCTCTCCTCTCTACCCCCTCTCTCCATCCTTCTCTCTTTAAAACAAAATCTATGTTTTCTGCTTCAGTCCACTTCCCATAATTCTCTGTTTCATTTTTTTTCCTTTCATTCTTTTTATTGTTGTCTTTCTTCTTTATTCCCCCCCTCTTTTTCCCACTTTAAAAAGAATCTCACTCGCTCTCTCTCCCTCTCTTATCTTAATATTCTTTTTGTTTATCCGTCATTGTAAAGTATGTTTCCGTCTTATTTTTAGATGTACATTTTTTCAGTTATTTCTTTCGTCACTCCTAAAAATCGACGTTGCCATGGTTGCTGTATTTTTCATTGTTTGCCTCCGAAGTGTTGGTCACCCGACTGGTTTAATTATTATCCTTAGGCGCTATGAAAGTATATATAAAATGTCCTTATAGGGTAATATAAACCTGTAAGTCCAAAGTTAGATTTTTTTTTACAGAAGGCGGTTGCCTACCTCGATACTAAGAAAGTCAGGTCGGCGTGGTCTTTCGGAAAAATATATTAACAAACCACTACTATGTCCCTAAGTTTGTTTAACCTTTAATTCGTTTTCCTCTCTTTCTCTCAGGCTCTATTTGCAATCAGCGTTGCTTTCCAGGGCTTCTTCATTTTTATCTTCCATTGTGCAAGATACCCGGATGTTAGGCAACAATGGAAAACGACTCTGACTCCGAAGAGATGCAGACGACAGAACAGGAAATCCAGTTGCATTCCAACCGTGTCGACCGGTTCGGTGGTTGACGGCATTCAGGTTACGCGGTTATAGCAGGAACAGTTAGCGGTAAGGGAGAATGTGATGCGGTAACCGTCTGTCATCGTCGGTAAAACTATGGAACAGGACCTGACAGAATTCTATCTTAACCGGTGTCACAACAAAGAAGAAACAATGTTTCCAACCGTGTCTTGTTGTATACCGGTTCAGGGAATGACGGTATCCAAGATATGTGGTTAGCGGTTAGGGCTAAAGTGACGCGGTTATCTATTTGTCAGTGCAGCTAAACGAAAGGACCTGCTACTGTGACTCCGATTCTTTACCCGCTTTCACGGCAGAGAGGAAATCAAAATGTATTGTTACAGTGTCCGTGGCCGGTCTGAGAATGTCATTATCCAGGACACGGGACTATCGCTAGAACTGTCAGCGGTTAGGGCTAAATTAGCGACGCGGTTATCTATTTGTCAGTGAAGCTAAACGAAAGGACCTGCTACTGTGACTCCGATTCTTTACCCGCTTTCACGCCACAGAGGAAATCAAAATGTATTGTAACCGTGTCCGTGACCGGTCTGAGAACGTAAATTAGCGACGCGGTAACTACCTGCCCACCTCAATAAAATTAGGGATGAGGACCCGACATAATGCTTTGTGACTCTGATCATTTACCGATGTAACAACAAGAAGAGCGTTGCATTCCAACCGTGCCCACCGGTTCGGGAAACGACGTGAACCCGGTAACTCGATTAAGCACGAAATGTTAGCGGTTATATGACATTGTTCTTGAGTGTTGCAACTAGTATTAGACCGGCAATGGAATTTAGTCGGTACTATTGACACTTTCGACAAATTATATGTGTGCTATTTTTAAAGGGTTGTTGAACGCCGTCTATAGTCTAGATGCGACATGGTATAAAAGGTACGGTGTGCGGTAGGGTATTTACATACCCAGTAACTGCTGGCCGTGAGGGCAATTAGAGTGACCTCAAAACGGTTATCTTCTGAAACTATGATTCCACATAAAGCACAAAACTTTCAATAGAATGAAAGCAATCGTTGACCCCTTCCATATTTATTAGGCCTACTAAGTGTCTGACTTGAAAATTAATTGATATCAATGAATAATTGAATTTCGACTAAGAAACGAACATCCGCAGACTGTAGTGTTGAAGATATAGCAGCAACACGTGCGTCTTATTGGTTAACGTTAACCTAGGAACTTTTATAGTATAGAAATAAGATACTATTCATATAGTGTCATGCAGAACACATAATATTATATTGTTGTTGACTTGCTGTTGCTGTTGCTGTTTTACAATTACACAATTACCGTACCGTTGGCATCAGGGCCTACATACATGCGTGGTGCGTGTGAGAAACGGACTACCCTGGATATATATTTAGCATTGTGTTTTTGATTGTGAATTGGCAATCGCCATGAAGTACATGCTGACGAAAAAGTGACTGTCAATATAATCATGTTATTATGTAAGGCCCGTCAAACATTGAAAATAAGTGGCAATAGGTCAATTATTCTCATTTATGTAATGAGAAGGATCATTTTTATACATTAAAGGTATTACAAAGTTTCAGTATGGGGTCATATTTGCAACATATGCGATCTTACAATATTCAGTGATCGTTGTCGCAGTTGAAATCGAGTCTAAAGTGATGAAATTGTAAATAATAAACTACTTCGTTGCCTAGCTCCCTCTCAAGGTCAATATATTAATTTAGCTATAAAACAATGTTTCTTGACTAAAATCGACCGATTGGCTATTCCTGTTTGGAAATTATATATCACAACTACATATTCTGAGATATTCATGGTCGCAGCTTCCATTGTATGGCCGTAGGCGCTAATTCAAAATCATCGAAATTTACCGGGAGCACTGGTAAATTTTGATATTCCATTTTTTTTCGAAAGCAGAAGTGTTTTAGGGGCTAAATTTTTTAGTGCTTATAATACATCCAAAGGGGCATCCAAATATTTCAAAATTGTAAAGAATCACTATTTAGCCAATTTTCAAAATTCCCCAGTCAGTAGAGCGTCCGCCTCACAACCGGGGGGTCGTGGGTTCGAAACCCGCGGCCGCGTCATACCAAAAGACGCTAAAAGATGGGAGTTGTTGCTACCTTGTTTGACGTTCAACAATAAGGGATAGAGCAACGTCGATCTGGCGCTGCTCAGTGCATGCCGGGCTCACGATCAATTGGGCAAAAAGAATTTCCGTTTCGGTTTAATAAAATTTGGAGTGGACTATTAGGCTAGTATTATTAAAGGTAATACAAAGTTTTGGGAAATTTTGAAAATTGGGTGGAAACTGTGAATCTTTACAATTTTATATATTTGGATGCCCCTGTGGATGTTTTATGAGCACTAAAAAATTTAGTCCCCAAACCACTTCTGTTTTCGAGAAAAATTGAATATAAAAATTTACCGGTGCTCCCGGTAAATTTTGATAAATTTCAGATAGCGCCTATGGCCGTACAATGGTAGCTGCGACCATGAAAATCTCAGAATATGTAGTTGGGATATATAATTTCCAAACGAGAATAGCTAATCAGTCGATTTTAGTCGAGAAACATCGTTTCATAGTTAATTAATATCTTGACCTTGAGAGGGAGCTATACAACATAAAGAGTTTATTATTTATTATTTCATAACTTTAGACTCGATTTAAACCGCGACAACGACCAATGGATATTGTAGGAACGCATATGCTTCCAATATGTTCATTTGAACCAAATTCATGACCCCATACCAAAACTTTGTAATACCTTTAATACCTTTAAATCTGCAATTGATTTATCAACAGCGCCCTCTTGTGTGTCTAAATCAATCATTATGGTGTTGTACTTCCTTGTCCGATTTTCCACTTTTCCTTTTGGTTTCAACTTAAAAATTTGTCTCTTCAGTGACAGAAATGCGGAAAAGCAGACATTATTGGACAAAAATTATTAGAAGAAGGGTAATCAATATTATGGCGTGCAATAAAATGGCATCAGAGTCATTTAACCGCCCTGCAAATCTATCATGAAGCTTTAGGTTGCTGTCCATTAATTGATTGATTCTGGAGGAAATAGATAAAATAGATACAATTCTAGCGATGAATGTGTAAAAACGAATTGGACTTACGGGGTGATAATTGACACTTGAAATCACACAGGGATAGGTTTCGTCCATTTACACTGTTTGCTATAATATCCCTTGTCAGTAGAAGCTACTTTTATTTGTCTAATATCGAGATATGTGTGCTACTTTGTTAAATATTGCTATTTTTGTGAAATGTACTTAAATAAACATGCAGTTTTTAATCTCTTGGGGGGGGGGGGCTGTTGTCAGGGTTTCACTTAGTTTATTATGATTCATTTAATAAAAAAAATCATTGCAGCTGAAAGCTGAAATAATAAAGATGCTTTTACATTACATGATACAGACAAAAAGACATGAATAATCATTCAAAAACCATTACAACTTGTATTTGTTTTGATAGAAAACAAGAATGTATGAATGATAGTTATAGGGTCTATATGAGAGTACAAGAAATATATAACGCAGAGTTCAATACATTTTAAAAGTTTGACACAATTTGAATGAGTGAGAGATTGAGAGAATTGATGAAAGAGAGAAAAGACGAGACCAGGACAGAAGAAAAGAGAACATAATAGAATTAGAAGAAGAAAAAAGAAAACGAAGAAGAAGAAGAAAAATAAAAGAAAAGGAATAAGAAGAAGAAGAATACAAGAAACAGAAGAAGAAGAAGAAGAATAGAAGAAAAAGAAGAAGAAGAAGAGGAGAGAAGAGAAGAGAAGAAAAAGAGGTCGAGAGGGGTCGAGAGAGGTCGAGAGAGAGAGAGAGAGAGAGAGAGAATGTTTGTTTGTGTGCGTGAGGGTGTGTGTATGTGTTTTTGTGTGTGAGTCTCATCAACCACTATATTTCATTTCTAAAATTAATTTGTATTGTTTGGAATCAATACAAAAAATATTGAAAAAAAACCCACACAAAAACAAATTGTAATGAAGTAAATACAAAGTCAGTTTTATTTCCCCATACAAAAATATAAAAGTCGCCGACAACAATAGAACATTATTTGTTTGTTTTTCCTATGATGTTACTTTTATACACATCAGTCAAATTTATTGTTTCTAAATTCAATATATACATTTCGCATTTATGTTACATCGTCTGTTTGGAGCCACGATGGCATTGATCCATTAATATCTATGTACCGTTATATTCCATTATAAATAATATGAAGAGCGCTATAGTTCTCCTTAGAACTATAAGCTAAGAAAGATAACCAACAGTCTTTTTCAAGACTACCCGAACAGTCCTTTTCAGGACTACACACCCTCACGAAAGATAACCGAAAGTCCTTCTCAGGACTCCTCAATCCTCCCTCTCTCACATGGTGCACTCGCAAGCCTACTGTATAACCCTCCATTGTTGATAATAAAACATGACCTTGGCTTTTTCTCGTTTGTTCTTGTATATATTTGTTTTTAATTATCTATACAAGACAGTGTATGTATATACATGTTTCTGGCTGTCTCATCCTGGATCTTGGATCTGAAATTGAACTCGAGCCTGAACTTTATTGGAGCACCTTTTGGTCCCATTGGAGCATAAAAGCTTAAAGGAGCAAACAAATAAAACAAACGATTCAAAAATCTACATTTACAGCATATTTACAAGGTATATACAATGGTCGCTAAGTTTACGACCCGGGAGGGGGGCGGGGTTACTCAGATTTGGTTTGGCTGGGGGTGTGCGGCTGAGGCGTCTTAACCCATACCCATTTTCAAGGGTCATTTTGGCAGAAAATGGGCATTATTAGGGACTTCCATTCAAAAACGCAACCCATGTTTAAGATTTTAGGACCATCGGCGATGACCTTTTTCTTGACTTTCATGATGTGATTTCCATGAAAGCTAAAAAGGTCCGAAACAATGGGCAAATTTAGATTACTTCATTAATTATTTCCATAAAATAATATAGGTTTGTGATGCCATACATTCCTGTCTTTACACGTACCTTCATTTCAAGAGTTAAAACAGTAAAAAGTGGAAGTTCTGGTATACAAACATCAGTGGGAAAAGTAGCACTGTTTCCGGCAATAATCTGCCTAAACAATGGAGTGATTAAAAGACGAAGGCATTAATGCAAATGTTCAGACGATTAATCTACTCCTAATATTTACAGTATACTGGCACTTGTATACTGACAAAAAATGAGGTTTGTGTTTATGTCTATATCTGATTTAAGGGGAATTGTTAGCTCTCACACTCTGCCGTGTACACTCTAAATTACAGGGATTTAAATTTAAATCTATAGGATTTATTTTTAAATCTTTCATGTACTGTAGGTAGGGACCAATCGATGTGGATTTAAAATTAATCTTCGCTAGGATTAAAAAGTTTTAATCTGTAAATGATTAAAAAATAAGTTCAAAAGATTTATATTATAAATCTTTCTAGATTAAAATTAACCCTGATAAAGATTTAAAAGCAATCCTTTTTGGGACTTCTTTTTTTAATATTTGAAACTCGGATTAAGAACCAGTTTAGCAATCTTTTAAGATTAAAAATCAATCTTTATGGATTTAATTTCATTCAAATCCGGCTTAAGATTTAAATTTTAAATCCCTGTAATTTAGAGTGTAGGCCTACCGTCCACCTGCCGGGCTATTAAAAAAAACAACAGAGTCCAGAACGTTGGGTTTTGAGCGAACTTGTCCCCGGCCCCCCAAAAAATTTCATAAAATTAATCTTTTCACCGTTTCGTTGCCATCTTCTGACCGTTCTCACCGGGCGCATACCGGCTGTTGAACGTGCTTCTACCGTCTTCACCGCCCAGATTGACTTTTGTTGAAAATTTTGGCCGTTTCCATACCGGGCCCATACCGGGTCTCGAACGTGTGCACCGGGTTTGTAGCAGCCACCTATCAGTCACTTAGCGTCCCCTCACCGCTCGGAGCGTCCTGTGAGCGAGTCCCCGGACTGCTGACGTTCATGACACGTTCACAACCCGCTTACAACCCGTTGCAGACGGTGGATTTTTTTTTTGCCCGTTCATCACCCTTCTGTAACGGGTTATGAGCGTGTTGTGAACGTGTTCATACAGTGTGACCGTTTTCATAACGTATTCATACCGTCCTCATACCGTTCAACACCGTCCTCTTGCCGCTTACTTGCGGCCGGTGCCAGCCGGCCAAAGTTTTGAACATGCCCAAAACTTTCGCCGGGTCCCACCGGGTGTAAATAAGCGCCAACGCCCTATTAACGTGTTGCCCGCTTTGATAACGAACCACCGTGTGCCCTCGCCGTTCTCCACCGTCCGCAGACATTTTCGCGCACGGTGGCACACGGTAGGCCGACACGGCAGAGTGTGAGAGTCACTTTAGAGTTTAACCCTTACATGACCGGGTTATTTTGGCACAAACTTCAATTAATTTTATTTCCAAAATGTAATAAAAACATGATCTCTCAATCAAAAGGGGTAGGGGAAGGGTCAACCCCTTGGAATCTCAGCCATGGAAAGACGAACAATTATTAAACTTGGCATATTGATAGAATATCTCATGAAGAATAAGTCCATGAAATTGCATATCTATGTCTCGAGTGGCTTTTGAATGATAATAGATTAACTTATTACATATCCGCGAAGTGACAATTCTGCCGTACAGTACATAATTTATGGGGGAAATTTCGTTTTGGCAGCGCGGTGATTTTTGTTTACCCTAGTCAGTGACCATTGTACCCTTTGGTCAAACTTATATTAATTTGGTATCACAAAGATAGGGGCAGAGTTGATTCTGCCCCCTATCCTTTTAAGATTAAACAACATGAAATAGCCTCCCCGGCGGTTCGGATTAACATGTCCCGCTGTCCGGACTTTGGGAATCCCTGGTCTAGAGTAACATGAAGAGGAATTGTTGCTATTTCTTCCATCAACCGGTATACTACACAAGAGCAAAACCAAGGTATTTGGTCATTAGGTGTATCATATTAATGCATAACCACATAATTTATTATGGATTTCCGAATATAAATTGACATCAGATGTGTTTGCCACTTCATATTTAGTCTAATCCAAGCTCTATTAGGGCTATCTTAATACATGATCCAGATATACTAAAATCTAAGATGTGGACAGTAATGTATGGAATAAACTAGCCCGAAAATGAGTCAGACCGCTACTACTCTTTGGGGATCAAGTCATTGGTCCTGAGATTAATTGTAAGATTTTTCACCAGTTTATTCCAGAAAAAAGCGAGTCCTCTCACGTCCTCGGTCCAATGTAGGTAGGGTCTGCCGTCACTTAAATATAATCTTGCCAAGAATGGTATATCCTCGTCAGGGATGTCTTCGAGAAAGACCACGACTACGAATTCGGTCTGGGTGTCGCTCACGTGGTCCATGGCGATGCGGAGTTTGAGCATGAACCAGCGATCGTGCACGGCGGCTCTGCTGAGTAGAATGAGTGTTTTGTAACTATGGCTCACCACGTAGTCGACAGCGTCTAGATAGTGCATACCAATGATGAGGTCTTGATCACCAACGACATTCCTCTGGAACTGCGGGAGCCATTCTTCCAGAGCTGGTTGGAGTTGTTCACGAACCCATTCTTCGTCGTCATCGTAGAAGATGATATTGAAGTCAAACTCGTAGTCGTTGTGGTCCCGGGCGTTTCGCATCTCTTTATATCCAACTACCATTAGTTTCAAGAGAAAGATTTTGTACTTCAACTGCCATCGGTAGTGATAAAGGACTATGACGATGACAACCAAGAAAATACCGGCGAGAGGAGTCAAGCATACAAGAGCAATGTTGAGTCCACAAAGTTTACTGGGATCAAATTCAAGCAAAGGTTTTCCGCGAAGAGGCTCTAAAGAGGCCGATGAACAGACGATTCTGTTTTCGTCAATGACGTCAATATGTCTACTCATCCAATCGCGGAACCATCGTAGATCGCAGCTACAAACGATAGGGTTCAATGACAAATCGAAAGATAGAAGCGAAGATTCTATCGGTTCAAATGTTTTTTGGTTGAGAAGGGTTAATTTATTGTTTGATAGCAATAGAGTAGTCAGTCTGGGATTGTTCGAGAATAGTTGTTTATCGAGGTATGCCAAAAGGTTGTCATGAAGATCGATAATAGTCACTTGATCTAACATTTTGAATATATCAAAATTAAGTTGTTGAATTACGTTTCCACTTAAATTTAGCACCCGAAGCGATTCCAATCCCGTAAAAGCTAATGGATGAAGGTATGAAATATGACAGGCTTCTAAACTAAGGTTCTGAAGAGCAGAGAGTTGTTCGAAGATCCTAGCTGGAAAGTCATCTGGAATTCTAAGGTCTAAATAATTGTGGCTGAGATCCAAAGTAATAAGATTTGACAATCCGTCAAAAAGAGAGATATTCAGGGTTTTATCCCATAGATCGATTGTCAACAGACGCGATTCACGGATTTCCAAATTTTCAATGCCTTGTGAATCTTTGAGAGATATCCTAGGGATCCCACGGGGATTTGGGAGGTTCATGTTATTCATGAAAAGGGTTGTTAAGTTCGGGGCTACCGGTTGAAATCTGTACATACTGCAATAATTCAAGTCGATGGTTTGAATTCCCGTCAGTTGAGAAAACGACGTGATTTCCAGGATATTAAGAGCTCTGTTCAAGCTCAGATCTAACAGCGTCATATTTCGCAAACCGAACAATGCGAATTCTGAGATTTTTGTCAAAGAGTTGTCGCGTAAGTGCAACTCATTCAAGTCCAATGCCCATACGACAGCATTTGGGTTTATATATTTTAATTCATTCTGGTTCAAGTTCAATACTTTTAGCTCCCGCATGCCTTGAAAGAATACCGATTCAACAGTGACGATTTTGTTGTGCGATAGATCAAGTTCCACGAGTCTTGTCAAGTTTGAGAACACGTATGGAGAGAGGGATTGTATCTTGTTGCGTGTTAATCTTAGCACGGAAAGAGAGCAATTACGCAAGTGACCAAAGAAATCTCGTGGCAAGACTGTGAAATTGGAATAACTTATAGCGAGCTCTACTATTTCAGAGCGACAGATCCCGCTAAAAATATCCTTCAGTATCTCAAATGCCAACGGGTAGTCTCCAAGGACCAGTAATCGGACACGCAACGATGCAATAACATTCGGGTCTACTGATTTAATAGGATTCCCGGACAAATCCACACGATCACTTTGACATCCGAAGATGAAAGATTCTGCCGTAAGATGCTCGATTTTATTATTAGCCAAACTAATTTCCCATGCTCTGCCACAAAGGCTCATGTTAACAAAAGTGAGTTTGTTGTAGCTAAGGTCTAAATAGTCTACAGACGAGCTCCATTTTAGAGTGTCGTTTGGAAGCAGTTTCAGATTCGAATCATACAGATCCAGGGTGGACAGGTTCTTAGACCACCTGAATAGGCCTGTAGCTGGGAGACCAAGATTAGGGTTGGATGATAGCTTTAAGGTTTTCAATACCTTTAGAGGGTAAAAATATGCAGATTCTATCATTCTAATGTCGTTTGAGGAAAGATCCAAGATCATGATTAAAGGGTATCTCTTAAAAGAAGAACTCAAGATGAAAGTGATATTGTTGAACCTGACGTCCAGTTCTTTAATATGGTTTGGAAGATTCTGAGGGATGGAGTCCAACCCACGATCATGGCAATCAGCATAATTCTGCTCGACATCGCAATGACATATCATAGAAGAAGTAAACATGGCATCATGGTGTATGGTTTGGATGAGCGTCGGGGTTAGAATACATAATACAACCAATGGCAGACAGCGTAGAAGAGGTGCTCGTTGTATGAATGCCATAATAACCGATCCCTGTTGAGTCTGAAAATGAAATAGAAGACAATTTTGTTTAAAGCCAACCTCCACATTAAATTGTAATCCTGACCACAGGCATATCCGGATACATTCTACTGATACTTAGTAACGTACTCTTCACTTATGTCATGATAATTATTTTTCTCACTAAAGCTTGAATTATATACAAAGGAATAATATTACAGTTTAGAGCCATGGCAATGGCTGTTGGCTCTTTATATAGTCCAGGCAATAAAGGGCACAGATTTGAGTATTGATTTAATTTGTGAACTCGAATATCCCTGCAAACGAGCAATTAACAAGTACTGTCTATCAGGCGCGTACGCAGGGGGGGGGGGGGGGGGGGGTAAACCCCCTTCAGTTTTTGTTATGTGTGTATTTTGAAGCAAACCCCCCCCCCCCGCCCTTTGTAAACAAAAAGTGTCCTCTTACCCCCCCCCCCCTCCCTGCTTATTCAGCTGCTGGCTGAGTAGTTGCGAAATTGTCGGCCAGATTAAAAAATGTTAACCCCCCCCCTCCCCCCTTGAAAAAATCCTGCGTACGCTACTGCCGTCTATTAGAACAGCGAATACTGCACTGTAAATACAGAGCCCTCATCGTTTACTGCGAGTCCGTGTGTATAAAAGGCATGGGAAAATCAACCTGCCGTCGATGCATATTTTATGAAAAATATTGCTGTGGATACATTCATTTCAAATATATGCCATTTAAAAGGAATTATATATGACTTATCATTTAAGGATTTTGTAGATGATTGAGTAACAGCGTTATCAAATCATATTTAAAACCATATACATGAATATCAGCAGCAAGCTGACTTCCCTCATGCCTTTTGCATAAATGCGTTGTACTGAACAATGAGGGCTCTATATTCCCTGTGCTTTATATTCGCTGGTTTCAAAGTACTTGTAGTTGCTTGTTCTCGGTTTTCCGAAGCTGTTTCTGACTGTTGTTGATCCCTGTCAGTCGTCTCCATCAGGTTACACAAAAAGCACCCCCCCAAAAAAACGCCGGCCAAGAAAGAGAGAGAAAGAGAAGGAAAAAAGTAAGAGGACGTAGGAAGAAAAAAAAAGAGAACGGTACAACAAATCGTCTTCTTTCTCTAATAACTTAATGAAACATCCAAGCTTCCGCGCTTCGCGCGAGAGAGGGAGAGGGGGGGGGGGGGAGGGAGATACTGAATTTAGACAAGGATTAAGAGTCGAGAACGGTAGAACGAAACGTCTTCTTTCTCTAATAATTTAATGAAACTTTAAAACTCCCCCTCTCTGCACCCACTCCACCCCCCACCCCCTAGGGAGCGCGCTTCGCACTCAATACTCCGAAGATCAAGATACATTAATCTTGATTTAAGGAGACACGAACGAACGAACTCAATAGTGTCTGACAGTGAAATCTAGAAAGTAAACGGGTTTCTTTGCCTAATAAAAAAAAAGATATTGTATTGCCCTTTAGGTGCCAAAACATGGGTCGGTCGGTCGGAAATCTTTTTTTTTTTCTCCCCTCTTTGGGCTTATGTTTTTAGTTTTGTTCTCTAAAAAACGGTAAAAAAAAAACATTGTTAAAAAGCCGACCGTAGATTTCAATATTTTGGGTCGGTCGCAAAGGGCAATACAACGTTTTTTTTGTTTGACCTTTTGTTTAAACTTCACAGATAGGACATACGTGACATATTCATAATTCCTGCTAAATCCTACATAATTTGATGTTGGCTGCAAAAGGGATAAAGTACATTTAACATACTGAGAAGTGCGAAAATTGCAAATGTTGTAATACATGCTCCGAACATGATTTCTCTGGAATATACGTGTACAACAGGGTATTGAAATCGCTCTTGATCTGATTTTCTAAAGTCTTTGTGCTCGTGTTCGATGCACTGTTAAACATCCCAATATGGATGTATACTGTGATATTTACGGGGATTAATGTTTAGTTCCGACAAAGGGAGAGGGGGCAAATGTAGTAATGAGAAAGTTTTTTTTAATTTTGTTAGAACTAATAGCCCGTTTGAAAGACTTCTTGTTTTATTTTGTGTTGGCCTCTACACCATCCAGATTTATACGTATATAAGGAAAACAATTCCATGTTATCAGTCAATGAAAGTAGTCCAAGTACTTCACTCGAAATTGTTGAAGAAAACAAATTAGCTTATTGGCTAGGAAGAGATTCGTAATTAAGAAAAAATATATTAAAGGGCAATCAAACTCTTCTCATAAGTTCGTATGAATGAAAGCAGAAAAATCGGAGAGACAGAATGGCGAAAGTTTGAAATAAATCGGACCAATTTTAAGAACGTTATGAGTGTTTGATATATGAGATCACTACAGCTGTGCGAATCTTAAAATGGGATTTTTGTCAGTGGATCGTGACGTAGTGACGTATTACTCTCCCGTTTGTCGCGTACAAAAACATCACTTATTTCTGTTTTTCTTCCAAGTGCCTTCACCCTCGGGGCGCTACTACTCAAAATATATAATGGAGATTACATTGTTACAGGTCCTCTAAAAAGAAAAGACCATCGCGAGTCATATACATTTTTGAAAGTTCGGAATTTTAGTCATTTTGTGTATGGGAGCAAATGAGAAAGCTGTCCACCACTACATCAGAAAGCCATTATCAATTCAGTCAATTTGAAGATCCCATTCCCATAACTTTAGTAATTGCATCTTTCAAAAATTCGTAACTTTCTCATTTTTCGTCCGATTTCATTGAAACTTTCATCAGTATGCTTTTCTGATTTTTCTACTTTGTTCTAGACAGGTTTGCTATCAAGGTTGGGTTTTCCTTTAAGCTAAGTTAGAATTACTGTGTAAATCTACACAAGCAGTATGCGGTATAAATACAATAATTTTAAGTAAAAGTATTTTGCGATAAATTTAAAAGTCCTTAAAACTTGTGTAATTCCACGTCTTTTTTCATTCACATACAGCAAAGTAAGAAACAATCGTAAGACATAAGAATCAATCGTTCATGTAAATTTTGTTATTGTCAGAGTTCACTTTAATTTTATATTTACCTTAACTTTAGGAAAGATCAATAAAGTAATCCAAAGAAGGTCTTCTGAGGACTTCACGAAGAGCTTCACGAAAACACATTAATTTTTACGAACTGTTAAAACCATCTTCCAAGTCATTCAAGTCCTGACCATATACACCAGGAATAAGAATCGGAATGACGAAACGAGTCAGCTCAGTTGGTAAAGCATCAAAGATCGTGGGTTTAAAAAACCTTCTTACATGTTACCCTTTTTTTTTTTTTTTTTACTTCCTCCTTCTTTAACCTTTTCTTATATTATCCTATGTTTTTTCCGGCTATAACCTTTTCTTATGTTATCTTTTGTTTCGTCCTTCAGTAACCTTCTCATATGTTATCCTTTATTTACATCCTTCTATCACCTTTTCTTATGTTATCCATTGTTTCTTCCTGCTTTAACCTTCACTATTATGTTATTCTTTGTTTCTTCCCTCTTTAACCTTTTCGTGTGTTATCCTTTGTTTCTTCCGTCTATAACCTTTTCTTATGTTTTCCTTTGTTTCGTCCTTCAATAACCTTCTCATATGTTATCCTTTATTTACTTCCTTCTATAACCTTTTCTTATGTTATCTAATTGTTTCTTTCTTCAATAACCTTCTCATATGTTTTACTTTATTTACTTCCTTCTATCACCTTTTCTTATGTTATCCTTTGTTTCTTCCTGCTTTAACCTTTACTATTATGTTATTCTTTGTTTCTTCCCTCTTTAACCTTTTCGTGTGTCATCCTTTGTTTTTTCCCTCAATAACATTTTCTTATGTTATCCTTTGTATTTTCCGTCTATAACCTTCTCATAATTATGTTATCCTTTATTTGCTTCCTTCTATAGCCTTTTCTTATGTTACCCTTTGTATTTTCCGTCTATAACCTTCTCATAATTATGTTATCCTTTATTTGCTTCCTTCTATAGCCTTTTCTTATGTTACCCTTTGTTTTTTTCCTTCTATAGCCTTTTCTTATGTTACCCTTTGTTTTTTCCTTCTATAACCTTCTCTTATGTTACCCTTTGTTTTTTCCTTCTATAACCTTTCCTTATGGTATCCTTTGTTTTTTTCCTTCTATAGCCTTTTCTTATGTTACCCTTTGTTTTTTCCTTCTATAGCCTTTTCTTATGTTACCCTTTGTTTTTTCCTTCTATAACCTTCTCTTATGTTACCCTTTGTTTTTTCCTTCTATAGCCTTCTCTTATGTTACCCTTTGTTTTTTCCTTCTATAGCCTTTTCTTATGTTACCCTTTGTTTTTTCCTTCTATAGCCTTTTCTTATGTTACCCTTTGTTTTTTCCTTCTATAACCTTCTCTTATGTTACCCTTTGTTTTTTCCTTCTATAACCTTTCCTTATGGTATCCTTTGTTTCTTCCTTCTATAGCCTTTTCTTATGTTACCCTTTGTTTTTTCCTTCTATAGCCTTCTCTTATGTTACCCTTTGTTTTTTCCTTCTATAGCCTTTCCTTATGTTACCCTTTGTTTTTTCCTTCTATAGCCTTCTCTTATGTTACCCTTTGTTTTTTCCTTCTATAACCTTTCCTTATGGTATCCTTTGTTTCTTCCTTCTATAGCCTTTTCTTATGTTACCCTTTGTTTTTTCCTTCTATAACCTTTCCTTATGGTATCCTTTGTTTCTTCCTTCTATAGCCTTTTCTTATGTTACCCTTTGTTTTTTCCTTCTATAGCCTTCTCTTATGTTACCCTTTGTTTTTTCCTTCTATAACCTTTTCTTATGTTATCCTTTATTTCTTCTGTCTATAAACTTTTCTTATTTTATCCTTTGTTTCTTCCTTCTATAGTATAACCTTTCCTTATGTTATTCCTTGTTTGTTCCTTCTATAACCTTTCCTTGTGTTATTCTTTGTTTTTCATTATGTCATGATTATTATTTTTACTCAATAAATCTTAAATTATATACCATGGAATAATATTAAAGTTTAGAGCCATGGCAATGGCTGTTGTCTCTTTAGTCCAGGCAATAAAGGGCACAGTTTTCAGGATTGATTTAATTTGTGAACTCGAATATCTCTGCAAACGAGCAACTAAACAAGTACTGATTATTCAACCAGAATTACACTTTATATTCACTGCGAGTCCGTGTGTATAAAAGGGACGGGAAATTCAACCTGTCGTCTATGCATATTTTATGAAAAATATTGCTGTGGATATATTCATTTCAAATATATGCCATTTGAAAGGAATTTAATATGATCGACCTATCATTTAAGGATTTTGTGGATGATTGAGTAACAGCGTTATCAAATCATATTTAAAACCATATACAAGTCAGCAAGCTGACTTCCCTCATGCCTTTTGCATAAATGCGTTGTACTGAACAATGAGGGCTCTATATTTCCTGTGCGTTATTCGCTGGTTTCAAAGTACTTGTATTTTATTGTTCTCGGTTTACTGAAGCTTTGTCGATTGTTGTAGTCTCTTTCAGCCGTCTCAATCGAGTAAACACAAAAAGCAAGGGGAAAAGCGATCGCAAACACTTTTGAAAATCCACCTTAAGCATTTCTATAGCCATTCATTAACATACTGAAAAGTGCGAAAATTGCAAGTGTCGTAATACCTGCTCCGAACGTGATTTTTGTGGAATATACGTGTACAACAGGGTATTGAAATCGCTCTTGATTTGATATTCTAAAGTCTTTCCGCACGTGTTCGATGCAGGCACGTAGCCACGGGGGGCACGTGCCCCCCAAAAATTTCCAAGATCGGTTGAACTTTTTAGACCCCCTTTTTTTTACCTCGATCGATTACATGTATGTGCCCCTCCCCCCAACATCAAACTATGGCTACGTGCCTGGTTCGATGCACTGTTAGACATTACAGTATGGATGTATACTGTGATATTTAGGGGGATTAATATTTAGTTCTGAGAAAGGGGAGGGGGGGGGGCAAATATAGTAATAATAAAGTTTTTTTTTATATCAGAAAAAACAGCACATTCGATAGACTTCTTGTTCTAATTTTGGTTGGTGTCTTTCTTGACCATCCAGATTTATAAGTAAAACAATTTCATGTTATCAGTCAGTGAAAGTAGTCCAAGTATACTTCACTCGAAATTGTTGAAGAAAAAAAGAGCCTTTTGGCTAGGAAGAAATTCGTGATCAAAAAATACATTGAGCTAATGTATGATGATTACTGAATTAATACATACGAGCAGTATGCGGTAATACAATAATTTTAAGACTGCAAATGCCTTCAAAGTGCATGGTTATTGCTCTTATTCTTATCAATGACATTTAACTGCCCTTTTAGAACCTAAAATTGCTATGAAAGTAATCGCACCAATTTAACTCCACTTACAAAATAAATACGGTGACCGTTAATTAATTCATTAATTAATAATAATAAAAATATACGGGCCGGCTGGTTATGCGTATTATAAAAAATCACGAACAAGCCAACAAAAAGGCAACATTGGAATTGGCTGGAATAAAACGTATAAGGCGCTATCTAGTTTTTACAACGGTTGGTTCAAAATTATCGAATATTTGGGGGGGCCCAACACATATTAGAAATAGTTATATTTATGGATATTTCAGCCGTCTCTAAACTGATTTTGATTTAAAAAGAAGATGATTTTGTCATTTAAATTGTATGTTCTTTCAATTTTGACATTCGTTTTTTTTCATTTTATCACAGGAAAATTATATTGTATAGCACCCTACACAACAAAAACTCAACTATCCCTTTAAGATATAGACCGGTAGTGGGAAAATTGCGGTTTAAGGGTTCTGGGTGCAAAATATCCATTTAATATTGTTTCAATATTCCCTTCAAATCCTTCAACCTAAATTCGCAAAAAGCAGAAATATATGCCCTAATGTTCGATGTTGAAGTGCATTCGCGATATCTTTCCAGGCCGGATCAATATGATAATTTACCAAATATATCAATTAGTAGGCGGTTTCCCGGCAAAATTTGTATCATCACGTATTATTCAAAACATATTCTTTCACATGATTGGTAATAAGGGCTTCCATTTCTATTTTTTGAGAGGGTGGCGTCTCCAAAACTGGTCTATACCTTTAATTAAAGGTATTTTGCTTGCGATAAATTTAAAAGTCCATAAACCTTGTGTAATTCCACGTCGTTTTTTCATTCACATACAGCAAAGTAAGAAACAATCGTAAGAAATGAGAATCAATCGATCATTTCAATTTTTTCATTGTCAGAGTTCACTTCACTTTTATATTTACCTTAACTTTCAGAAAGATCAAAACAGTATTCCAAAGAAGGTCTTCTGCGGACTCAGAGAATCTGGTAATAAAGCTGACTTGGTTTGGAGAAGAATCAATATACACCTCTGCCCAGTTAAAGGTACTATGTCCCTTTTGCAGGCAAACAATCTTTGATGAATGCGCCGGCTTCGGTTAACATAAGATAAGGTTTTAGGAGGAAGTAAAAAAAAAGAAGAAAAAAAGGCTAACATAAGAAAAGGTTATAGAAGGAAGAAACAAAGAAAAACATAAAGTAAAGGTTATAGCAGGAAGAAACAAAGGAAAGCA